>JARHVA010002458.1:1832500-2062500 GCA_037957365.1 Torreya grandis
CCCTCATGTATTTTAAAATGTAAAGTGTCATTGATCATGGCTCACAAACTACATATATACATGCATAACCAAAAAGAGGGATTGTACATCTCCTTGTGCCATATAACTACAAAGATGGATTGTGCCATATAACCACAAAGAGGGATTGTACATCTCCTTGTGCCATTCTAATATACAATCCCTCTTTGTGGTTATATGGCTATGTACCAATATAAAATCTAGCACCAACATTATTTTTAAATGTATTTAATATTTATTCATTATGGCCTTGCTTACAATGTTGATATTGGAATCCATATCTTTCATAGTGTCATAAGATTTAAACACACTTCCCCACTCAGGATGTGATTCAACGCTTGTATATCTTATTAAACAAATTATTTTATATAATGTCTTAGTTGCACCTTACACCTTTTATAAAATATCCTGAGGAGCTTCAATAACATTTCTCTCATATAGCCTCTTATTTGATTGATCATAACTTTTAAACATTTGCTTGAGGAATCCCCTAGTCACATCTACAAAACTATAATGATACTCTTTGTACTCATCTGAGTCCCTCAGGTGAATATTCTTTTTCATTGTTAAGGAGAATATATCCTCCCTCTGCTCTAATTCCATGGTCTTACCCTCAAATAACAAAATCTTCTTTCTAACCCTTATCAATGTATGTGTGTGTGTGTGTGTGTGTGTGTGTGTGTGTGTGTGTGTGTGTGTGTGTGTGTGTGTGTGTCTTTTGAAATGCAATGACACCTTAGGCTACACATTAATAATCAAATATTTCCTATTTGGTTCCTTCTCTTACAACTTCCATATCTAAGGAGGAATGTTTATTGTAACTTACTCTCCAGATTGATCTATAAGTGCAAAATTGGAACGTAAGGGCTTACTTAGTGGAGTTATTAGTGCTAAGATAAACTAGATGGAATGAGAAGGTGTTAATAGTTTAGGAAAGGAAGGAATATATTTCTTCCATATTGTGACCTTCATTTGTGAAGTTGTGTCAATGATGTATTTAGTCTTGCCTATATTTTTATACATGGAAACTATCAAATAATTTATTAAAGTGGCCTAAGAAATAGGCATACCCAATTTGGTCGATGAATTTTATGAAAGAGACTAAATAAAAAATGTATGGGGACACCAGTTCTTGAAAATGCATTAATACCCAAGTAACATGTGAATAAGTACTAATGAATAAAGAATGAGTTACTAGGGTTTGAGTAAAATTATGTAAATACTCTATAATAGATGTATAAGTAACCTTAATAGTAATAATAATAGTGATATCAATTGAATTAGTTAGTTGTACTTGGTTGGTTCTTCTCAAATAATCAACCATTGACACATAAGGAATTTCATCAGTAGCTTGGTCAAATGTACTAATATCAATATGAGTATTGGTTGAATTGATGAGAGAATTTACATTATCAATAGTCTACTTGCTTTCCTCACTAAAAACATTATCACCTTCAATAAATATTGGTAATTTTAACATTTTTATTCCTCTACAATAGCATTTGTCATAGTGTCAACTACTATAAATACTTGAGTAGTTGTCGACATCTGCTTGGGACTAAGTTCCATGGTTTTCTCTTAAGTAGAGACTGATCTAATATCCACAACACTATCTAAATTTTGTAATGTAGTATTTGTATGAGAGCTTGGAAAGGTAGATGTTAGATCTCCAGCATACACCTTAGAAGGAGGTTGTCTGGGCCTACCTTCAAGGTTAGGGAAACATGGGAATATCCCAAGTTTATGGGTGACTTATGATTGGGCTAGACCTCTAGATTATAGAGCTAGTTCCCCTGGTGCATCTATTTAAATCAATTCACTAATACCTAATATTTTTAGGGTGAAAAGGGATAGCGAGTGCATAAAATAAACCTTATATAAGGGTGATGATGCAGTAATATATATTAACCACTCAAATTGACTTCAACCAACACTAGTAAGCAAGATAAGTGACTAAATCTTCTAACTCCAAGGACTCCTATGCAAAAGTGTTTCATATAGAGATTGCACTAAGTGGTAAAAACATAAGGGTGATGATAGTAAGGTCTATATCAAGGAACTTACTAGTCAAACATACACTCTAAGCTCAACTACTCATCACTCAAACACATTATGTGACTTGCATAAGACCATATACTAGTAAATAAGTCAGACTAGGACCTACCAAGGGAGAAAAACTACCACATGTGAAAATCAAACAAGTATAACACAATAAAAAAATATCAAATAGTATGAAAATAGTCATTTTCATTAGCTTAAGAGGTTACAAGGTATAAATATAGGTAGAGTTTCCTCATACCCATGTGAGGGATGTCTAAAATGGCCTTAAGGCCTAAATATAAAGAATAATAAAAAAGAGAAAGAGAGGTAAATTGGAATGTATTTGAAGATAATAGGTCATAAATGACAATATTCCACTCTATCATCAATTACAAGGATTTATAAGTCTCTCAGACCCCCTCCATGCATTGATGTTTTTCAATGGGCCCTTTAGGCATTGAGGTGGAGTGGTGGAAGTTGGGTTAGACCTATTTGAATTATTTAAAAGTATTTAAAACTTATCCTATGGTGGTTACAAAGTATAAATTAAGTGTAATTAGGCCTCCATGAGGCATTGAGCAACCCATCATCCTTTGTGTGTTGATTAGGCTAAGGAGAATTGATCCCATCTTTCATAATGACCATGAGTTGTGTTTTATGCCTTAAAAATGATAATTAAAAGTTTATATTGGCCTTTTATTGACTTCTATAATTTCCTCTATGCCATCTTTCATCTCCTCTTATTGACCAAGTAGGTCTACTAGGCCTATTAGGCCTAATTACTTGATTTTTAGGTGTTTGGTGGGAATGAAAACCTATATAAAACCATAAGAATATGTGAATAGGTAATATTTATGTCTAAATTAATGTCTCATACCATGAAATAGGCCTTTATAAGTAATATACACCTCCAACCTTACCAAACTAGGTGACTAGGTCACCTTCCATTAGCCTTCCTAGACTAGGTCTTTTGTACAGACTAGTAAGAACACTTTCAAGGAGGTTTGTGAATATTTTGTGGACTAAAAATCTAGAATACATCTCATACTACCAATTTTAATAGTTTTAAACTCCTCAATAAGCTTTGTACCCTATTTTGTACTCAAAAATTTTAAAAAGTACCATTTATTATAGGTCCATACAAAAGTCCATATAGACCAATACCATGATCAGGGTCTCCTCTGAGGGGACTAGATGATCCCAATTTTTTCTAAGCCATTTAAAGGTGTTTTATTTTAAAAATACCAAGTTTTCCTAAGTCAGGTTTGTCTTAGGGTTTAAGTAGGGTTTTAGAGGTCTACCATCTTAATAATGGTTCATAAAGATCAGAGCTCCAATCCCAAACTTATGGTCATAGATGTTTAGTCCATATAACCCCATAAAAATCTTGAAAATATTTGGTTCCCATACAAATTTTTTGTGGAGATATGAATGTAAGATGGTGTGCCTTGAGCTCTCTACAAGCCTTCTGGACATGTTTGCAGTTTTACCAATGATTCATAAAGGTGGACCCATAAAACCAAGTCTTTCCTCTATGGATTTTTAGTTCATAAGGGTTCTCAACTCATTATAAGATCATTGGACTTGAGTCCCTTTTTTATGAAATATATGAGTACTTGAAAGTGTAGTTTGAGGTGGTAGCCTAGGACAGTGTAACTTGAGAAGGGTCTTAAGAGTAATTCGTTCATTTTTCTACTTTATCCTATCTAAAACCAGTTTATTAGGACATATAAAATAATTTTATAACTTCATATGGCCATCAATTCCATTTGGGAGGGTTTGAGTATGCCTCTCAATGTGGTGGTGGGTTTTGAGGCCTAATAATGACTATTAGGCCTAATGGTCTAGACTAACTTTTAGGTGTCTAAGTGACATATAGGTGGTTTTGGGGATTCAATCATCATCATAAAACCCTAATAACTTAGTTTCCATCCTTATGTAACTATCTCTAATTATTCAAAATCCAACTTTGTTTCCCCTCTCTTATGTGACTGCCTGTAGGTTTCAGTGCCAACCTGAGTGCTTGACAGTAGTGTATGAATCTAAGTGGTTTATATTATTTTACATCATGTTGTAAACTTGTGTATAATTTTCCTAGTACCTAAAAACATCTCCTAGAAAATATCTTTATCAACATTAATTTATACATACCTTCTTGAAAGGACCTAGGTTTTATGAGTGGTTGGGTTTGCATAACCCTAATGATTTGGCTAAGTTTTTTTTGTGATTCACTTGAGGTTCCTTTTATATAATTGATTTGTACCCTTGTAGAGGGTTATTTAGTATATCTCCAACTAAGTTATAATATTTGGACAACCCTAGGTTATGGGTAACCTATGTTAGTGTTAAACTTTTGGAAAAGGCTTGCTTCCTCTTGATGCTCACCTAAAACTAACAGTAAGCTAATGCTTCACAAGGAAAAGATTTATAAATATGGTTAAGGTTTTTTAAGAAATATAAAATGGTTATACACCAAATTTTAATGGACACTCACATAATCTTGAACATGCACTAGATCAACAAAAGACAATTCTGGCTTACTCAATCTCACAATCTCACTAGTTGCATAAATATTTATTAGAAGAGGTTCCAAATAAAACACTAATTTAGATAGTTAGTTTGAAAACACATTCAAAGAGGAAAGTATAAAGATAAAAAACTATGAATAATCTCCTTCACAAATTTACCATGCACATGCATATTAAGCATTGATTAAAGACAAGAGATAGGCAAAGACTTGATCTTATTACTTTATAAAGTAGTTATTAAAATATTTTGACAGGGTTTAACTGTATCAAATGAGCACACCCTTACAAGAGTCTTAATGAGTATCCTTGTCTTAGAAAATAAAATTATAAATTCTAAAGATGATAACCCCCTCAATGGGAATGTGATCGATATATATAAGAGAAGAGAGATAGAAAAGGAAGGATGAACATACACATTAATAAAAAAAGAAAACTTATCCTAGGTCATTAATTGAACCTGAGCTTCCACCTTTGCATTTTAACCAATGAAAACCTTGCCACTTATTTGATCAATCAAGACACTGCCCATGTCTTGTTGAGTGAAAAAGTTCTCAAAGGTTCTGAGGATGCATTCAATGCTCCTAGATGCAGTTCCCATCACTAGACCTTTCCTTTGATCCTTAATGTCATCTCTCACTTGAGGTAAAAACCTCATAATAATGGATATAACCTAATCATGGCTTCATTATTTTAGGTGGCTACTTTTTGAGACTATGGCCATGATAAAGGATAAAAATCCTTTGCATTAATCACCTATCTACTCGAATTTCATATTTATATCAAAGGTCCTACCTATAGATGGAAAATTAATCTAAGGACATTTGTTTTCCTATAGTTATCAATATTAAAATAGACCTATAGACCATATATCACCTTTTGAACCCCACTTTATTTTTTTAGGAGCCAATAATTCATTATACATAGATCCTTCATTAATTTGGCAAGCTAGTCTCAAGAATGAACCCTATAAGCTCTAACTTATCAAACCAAATATCAATATTAGCTCCAATGGTGCTCCCTTTGTATTATTTATATCCCACTACATTATTTAGTCCCTTTTGTGGAATTTTAACCAACTCTAATGGTATAAAATAGTTTCCCAACCTCTATCAATAATCCTAGGCTCATCTTTAATCTAATTGGTTGTCAAAATTTGACTCAGTTCATTGACATATTGACTCAATTCATTTCATTGATTTCAATGTATATGAAGGCCAATGGATCATCAATATTATTCATGTTGAATGCATCTTTGACACTTTTCATGCACACATTCACCCTTGAGATTATTGACCCTTTAACCTCCACTTATTATCAGATCTAGATGCTTGATCAAATACCAACCATTGATTTGCCAGGACCCATCATTTGAAAGCCAATGACTAGTTCATGACCCTAAAATTGATGTTTGCACTCTCATCAAATTACATTCATGTGATCGTCATTAACAGTCATGCAACCATCAAATTTAAGTTTGATAATATTTATCTTGATATATCTTTAAAGTTGATGTCCCACCGACTGTCATTCAACATCCTATAAAACATGATTAACATCCCATGGATAGTAAAATTTAAGAATAGATATATTTTTTCCTAAGCTTTAATTTAATGATAGCGTGAATGTCTTAAATTTTAGGTCCATTTTTACTAACTTTGAAGGCTTATATCTTGAAGTGCGAGGATCATAGAGGCACCAAACTTTTAGGAGATGTTATTCTAGTCAAAAGGAACAAACCCATCTATTTCATTGGTCCCAAGAGCATTCCAAGTGATTATATTAATGATCAAATTGTCTAGTCTATTTGATCTTTCATGACATCCTATTTAAAAAGTGGATAAGTATGGAAACTTGACAAATTCTATTCAAGGAGCCAACTTTGCACATGTATAAATCTATTTGTGCTTCAACAAAGGACCTAGAATTTGGTTCATAACAACTAGGAACTAAGATGAGCAAACCCATGTGATCATTTTACCCTGAAACTACCACACATGCAAGTTATGTCCTTATTAGGATGCTTACTTGGCTATGTTTGAACTTCTTTGAAAATGGCTCAGTATGGAAAAACAACAGAAATTAGCTGAGAGGCCAATTTTGGATCTCCATAAATTTTGATGAACTTTGGTAGAGGACCTAAAAATTTGTGCATATAAACTTGGTACAAAAGTGAACAAACTTATATGACCAATTTTCCTTGACTCATCTACATGTATGAGATATAGCCTTAGCAAACTTCCCACTCGACATTTCTACCACTAAGCCTAAGATGCCTAGATGAACATAATGAAGAACTATATGGATTCCTTGCATTTCCATACTTAACCCAACCAATTTTGACATCCCATAGGATCTCTTTATAATTATAGACCTTCCCCTTAGAAATTAGCAAGATACACTTTTAAGCAAGCTCAAAGTTTTTTCAAAATCTCTAAACTCTGTAAGATCCCTTTGGTCCATTAATTCATCCAAAAATCCTGTTCAAGCCTTACTCCATACTTGATCCTTAGGAAACTATACTACATTCAATCAAGTTTGGTATGTGGGATAAAAATGGCCAACATCTTTGGCGATGCATAGGGAAGCATGCTTATTATGTTTTGAGAACCCAACCATTTATCTTATCCAGTCCATTGGGTATGGAGTCATTAGCTTTTGCAACTAATTTGAACCTTTCTTGAAGCAATAGAGATCAAAAGAAATAAAACACAACAAAATGCCTGAGACACTTTGGAATAGGAAACAACATAATAGAAAATAAATGTGAAAAAGGCACTTAGAGGAAAGCATAAAGCTATTCTAACATGCACAATATGTTACAATGGATGAATTGTTATTCAATAATAGGGATTTAAATGAATGCCATTGACTAGGATGGGTAATACCTCTCCATTTAGTTGGTTAAAATGAAAATAATTATGTTCCTTACATCCATGTATCAAATAAAGACCATTCCACAACCTATCAAACTTGGTATGGTTGCTTGGTTTGGCCTTATTTGAGTCCCATTTGAGGACTAGGTCCCCATCCTTGAAACTCCTTATTGTAACTCTTTTGTCAAATGCCATTTTGACCTAAGCTTGGTGTGATTCCAAAGTTTTCATAGCAAGGTCCCTAGTATCTTCCAGATCCATGAGTTCTACCATCCTCACATTCATGGGCTCATCCTCCATCAACTCAAGCTAATGGGTTAATTCTAATGCAGGAAGCTCAAGGGAGATAAGAAATTTGGATTCCATTCCATACATAATAACATATGGAGAATTACCAATGGTAGTTTTAGGATTAACTCTATCAACCCTCACGGCTATATTTAGCTTGGTGTGCCATGTTTTTTGATTCTCTTCCATGGTCCTCCTGACGCTCCTCAGCAAATTATTGTTTATAGACTTTGTTAGTCCATTTACTTAAGGATAGTAGTTGGAAGAGGTGTTGAGGTAGATGCCTAACTTGAGATCCCACTCACATATATTTATACCAAGGAATGCCAATCCATTATCATAAATTATGGTGGTTGGGACACCAAACCTGGTTATAAGGATATGATAGAAATCCAAGATTACACCTTAACTAGCCTCCTTCAATGCAATGGTTTCCACCCAGCTGGTGAAATAGTCAATTACAATCAACACCCATTTATGCCTTGTACTTGATGGTAGACTAATCATCCCTATGAATTCTAAACCCCATTATATGAAGGCTTGAAATACTTGAATAGAATTGAGTGAAAAGGCTACTAGTTTTTGGTTTCCTACAAAGAGGGCACACTTTTGGGATTTTCTAATCCCTGCATGCGCATCCTTGAAAATATTGGGCCAATAATAAATAACCCTCATTACCTTTGTTGTGGAGGTTTTAGGTGAAAAATGACCTCCTACAGGTTCATCATGGAACTTCTCTAAGAGTTTTGTTATAGGTCATCATATATGCATCTAAGGAGTACCCCATTAAGGTCCTTTCTAAAAATAACACCATAAACAAATACATAAGGTATATATTGAAGCCTAAAATACCTTATTTTGCTTTATCCAGACCTTGGGGGCATTCTATTATTGTTAAAAGGCAATCCATATATTAAAGACAACTCTCTTGAAATAGAGGTGCACTTGCTTTTGAGTTATCTTGGGTCACCAAAATAGCTTCCTTGTCTCCTTAGAGGCTATTCACCATGTGTTTACACAATCCCTTACCCTTGACTAGTTTAGTGACCTTGATCTCTACATCATATTCTAGACCTTTGTGATCTAGCCTTCTCTATTTTCATTCAAATCTTTGTTAAGGAGACACCATAACTCCATGATGAGACACCATAAGATGGATCCTACTATTGGAGAGCATGGGCATGAACTTCTTGAGGCTTTGAAAGGATACAATAACTTTCTTCTCGATGAAAGTGTACTATTATCCAAATTTCATGCCTTGTTTTGTAGCTTCCTTTGGCTAAGTTCAACGTTCACTTGTCTATTTTAACTCACTTGTAAAAGTCAAATTATTTTATTTTATTTTATTTATATCTTTTGTTCAGCATTTTAAAAGTGTCTTTTTGGTCTTTTACCCAAAGTTTGAATTATTTTGTGTTTTTGGTCTTAGACAAAAAGTCTAAAAGAATTCTCTCCTTGTCTTCCCCAAAGGAATTATTTCAGCCTTTTTGTCTCAGAATTTTGTCTGAGACAAAAAGTCCAAAATAATTCTCTTTGTCTTTCTCTAAACAATTCCTCCTTTATCTTTTCCTAATATATTATCCTTTGAAACTTTTATGAAAGAATTATTTTAGACTTTTTGTCTAAAACAATCTTTTTGAAGGGTACCTTTGAGTTTTCCAAAGGGTCTCTCTCTCTCTTCAAAGTGTCCTTCAAATTTTTTTGAAGGAACACATTCCCTTTAAAGTGTCCTTCAAAACTTTTCCAAAGGGACACTTTCCATTTAAAGTGTCCTTCAGAACTTTTCTAAAGGGACACTTTCCCTTCAAAGTGTCCTTCAGAACTTTTTTGAATAGACACTTTCCCTTTAAAGTGTCCTTTGGAACTTTTTTTAAGGGACACTTTCCCTTCAAAGTGTCCTTCAAAACTTTCCTAAAGGGACACTTTCCAAGCCCGAAGGACCATTTCTTATGCAAAAGGGACAATTCATCTCTTCGAAGGGACACTCAAGAAAAGTTTGAAGGGTATAGACAGCTACAGAGTCCATAGAAGGATGGTTTCAAAACTATCCTTAAAAATATTTCTAAAAGGACACTTGGAAAAGGGCTCAAAAGGATATGGAAGAGCCAAAAGAGAGTTAAAAGACCATTTCCTTTAGATAAAGTATTTATGAGTAAATTGTTTGGGATGAGTGCCAAGCAAAGACCCGAAGTAGTAAGGGACCCAAAGGAATTATCCTAGTGAGTGTCGACTATATGGATGTCAATTTCATGATGGAATACTAGCCATGGGCATTCAAACATAAGGATTCCTAGTAGAGAAATGATCCTTTTTAAAATCCCAAGCATCTAAGGGCTCACATTCTCCATCTGATAAAGCATACTAGAGGACCATTTCACTATTGATTGGGTTATGATTTGGGTCATTCTAGATGGCTAATGGAAAAATCAATCATTATGCACATGGATTACCAATAAGGTCTCTCTAAGACTAATAGAATGAGAGTGACTCTTCACCTTATGCCTTTGCACACCTCAACAAGCTAGTGGGAGGTTGTTAAGCATCAAGACAAAATTGTACAAGTGGATTCCTTTGTCACAACTAATTGATGCCTTCCCCAAAGTATCTTTACTCCACTGAGAAACCATAAAATCATCTTAAAAAATATAGGCCAAGAGTGTAACCACTTGAGATGACATGGATCAATCATGTGGCTGAAAAGAGCATCATTAGCAAATATGGTTGTAGCTAAAGATAATGACTCTGAACATATTCATTCCTCTCTTTAGCACTCAAAGGTCTCTCCCTCTCTCATGTCTCTTATGTTATATATATATATATATATATATATATATATATATATATATATATATATATATATATATCCCATGGGATAAGTTAAAATCATCCACATAGCATATGGTGAAGCCCTATTAAATTGTTGTCATTTCCCTGCCTTTAAGCAATTAAGCATAGGTCTATTCACTCCAAATTATAAATAATTATCTGAGTGTGTAAGAGACACATAGTGACAACAAGTGATGGTTTCATCCTTTTGTCCTTTGTCCTTCACATTTTGAGCAAGATTTTTGGTCTAACAATCATATAGAGTGTGTCCAAGAGTATGGAATTTTTGCATGTGTATAACTATTCTTGAAATATACATGGTGTCTTTCAGTTCATCTACCTTGCATCCTTTCATTCATCTCACTTCTATCTGAATATTGTGTTAGATTATTTAAAGCTTTAGAATGGTCTATGTATTTTGTTGTATCATGCACTAGGTTATGGCATTCATGTGGAGGACAATCTTTGGTGCATCACCATTCTTAGAATAGGTTTATTTCCTACATATTATAACATGTTTCCCTTCAATCAACTAGTTTAAATAAATATTATCTTTTAAAATACATATAGGGATCTTTCCCTTTAAATTTAGAGATTCATTTCCATTGTAGGCACACCCATATGCCTGGAAATGATCCAACATTGCCCAAATCTAGAAGAGGACTAAACACCCCCTTATAAGGTGCAAGATTTGGAGACAACATGTACCTCACCTTATATCTTTCCAGCCCTTGAATAAAAATGGAAATTAACTACTCCATTACTTCATTGTTATTTTGGATAAGAATAGATGATATGTTGTCAATGTTATAAAAGGTGTAAAAGATAAATTCCTTAGATAAATTAGGATTCAAGAGTGAGGGTGCTTGGGTAATGTCCTGCTTGATGACTTTAAAGGCTACCTTGCCTTCATCAAACCAAGAAAACACTTTTTTCTTATTTAGCATGGTGGTGATAGGCTTAACCATGTTTGAAAAACTAGGTATGAACCTTATCATAAAGCTGATCTTCCCATGGAAGCTCTGGATCCTCTTTCTATGCTTTAGCAAAGATAAGACTAAGATAGCACTATCTCTATCAAGGTCAATGGATAATCCCTCTTTTTAAATAATGTGGCCCAATATTTTGCCTTCATGCACATAAAATGCACATTTTTGGGGATTTAAATAAATACCATACTCTCTACATCTATGGAATATCAGCCTCAAATAGTTCATGTGCTCACTAGCATTCTTAGAAAAAACTATGATGTCATCCAAGTAGACTAGCACCATTTGATTTAGTAGTCCTTATAAGGCAATATCCATCTCTCTTTAAAAGGTTACCCAGCATTAGAGAATCCAAAATGCATCTTTTGATAAGAAAATTTCCCCCCTTGGTGGTGAAGTCAGTCTTTTACTTGTCCTCTTCTCTCACTAGTACTTGGTTAAAACCTAAATATCCATCTAAGAGAGAGAAGTGTTCTAAACCAGCAAGTACCTATAGGAGTTGTTCCATGGATGGTAGAGGGTAATGATCCTTCAAAGAGACCCTATTAAGATCCTTAAAATCCATAAATAGTTTGATCTCCCCACTCTCCTTTCTGATAGGTACTAGGTTAGTTACCCATGAGGAGTGTTTGATTGGGAAGATCATTATAGATTCAACTAGCTTGGTCAACTCATTTCTCATGAGCTCTTCAATCTTGGGGTTTATGGGCCTCTACTTCTGCTTGACAGGTTTGGTATTAGCCTCTAGCTCTATTGTGTGTTGGGTTAGATTAGGATCAAATCCATTTAAGTCACTATATTTCTAAGCAAAGACATCTACATATTCCTTACAAAGATCTATGAAATCATGCCTTTTAGTTTTATTTCTTACCTTTCCAGGTTTGAGGAGATTGTCTTCAAAGATAATAACTCTTTCATAGTTATCTTTGTTAGTTGACATCACTAATTTATACTTACTCATATGTTCCCCTTCATAAAAGAGGCCTTTTATGGTGACTAGCCCTTTATGAAGCTTATTCAACCTTAATTTAATAATATGATCCCCAAATTAATGCTACAATTTTTCTTGGTTAAGGGAGGTGAACTCTGCTTTTTATTGTAAGAAACATGCAATCTATTTGTCATTTTCAAAGACCTGCTAGTGAGCTTAGTTATATATAATTGATGGTAATACTACCACTTTGACATGTGGTTAAATATTGGTCCTTTTTAATTCATTATGGATGTCAAAACAATCCCCCATATCTACTATCCCATCAACATGCTAATTTTGGCTTCTCAGCACTGATTAGATGTTGAAATCCTTAAAGTCCTTAATGAGGTCCCACACTCTATGTTTTTAGGACTTAATTAAAGGGTAATTAATGTAATTTTGACCTTTGAACTAGTGTAAAACTAATTCACTATCCATTTATACTTGCAACTACTTGATCTTTCTCTTATTAGCCCATTGAGGGCCATGGATAAGATCTTCATATTCTGCTGCATTGTAGGAGCAGTTGAATTGGAACCTATATGAAGAGAAGTAATTATAATTTAAAGGGGATATTAGCACAAAACCTACACCTACCCCATGATTTCTCCTTGAGCCATCAAATAACAAATTCCATAGACCACTAGGATCTTCGTGAGGCCTCATGAAGGATGACATAGGCTAGTTTTCTTTATGCAAATAAAAGACACCCAAGTCCTTTTCTACAATGCCTTCTAAGGGGTCCACCAACTAGATATCATTACAAATATCATCTATGAACATGTCTAGTACCTCTTTTGAATGAGTTTTTAAATCTTTCCTCATTACAAATTCATCCTCATCAATGATGGTGCAATTGACGTTGACACTATTTGGTCCATAGGGATCTATATCAAATTATGTAATGGGCTCAACTTTGATCAACGTTTTATCTCCATATTTTGTTTTAAATGCCATATAGGACTAGTATAATGCAATATATCCCCCTATCTTTACTATGAAATCTCTGGACAATCATATTTCAAAGTGAAGAGGCACATCTCAGATCAATACATCTTGGGCCACTGAAACACTATGAAAATCTTGTAGGGTCATATATAGGTTATTAATTATACCAAATGGCTTAAGAGAAGAACCATCAAGTTACAACACTCTTTTGGATTATGGCTCATATTTCAAACTAAGCTAATTAGATATAGACTTTGGCATCACTAAGGTATTAGCCCCACTATCCACTAAATAATTCTACACTAGAGAGTTGCCAATGATTACTAGAATATAGAAGGGAGAAGGCTTGACTGATTTACCTAACTTCCCATCATTTGTCCCTTTGGTTGAATTAGTGATAAGTTCGTTCATCTTAATTGATAGATTATCTACAACATTGATTTTTGGTAGTTCTTCCTAAAGGATGTCTACCTAGCTAGGCATGGAGATCATATCCCACATAGACACACTCATATTTGAATTTTTAATTTGTTAAAAAATGTTGATGGATGAACCACAAAACTTTTATTATGCTTTGGGATATTCCATTATTGTTTGTTAAACTTGTGAGCCTTGGGGCACAAAAAAGATTCCTTTGGCTATTATTTTTTGGAGGTAATAGAACTTTTAGAGTGACAACAAGTTCATTTGGCTCTGTTAATGAAGGAGTAATAGTAGGAATATCTTTGAATACTTCTTGGCTACCATCCATGTTCCTTATTTTAAATCTTCTATTTACCACCACTGGAATATAAGCCTAGTAGGAACTATCCTAATGGATGGATGAATTGCACTCTTCTTGTTCATAGTTCATCATTGTAGCATCCAGTTGATTTGGTCCCTTATTAAACCCTTGACCTTATGTAGGTTCCTCTATTATGGTCATCATAGGTACCTCTACATTTTGGGCCATGAAAGCTTGGTTATATCCAAAATTATCAACTTGCTACCATTGATCATTGAAGGCATGGTTAAGGTCAATATTTGGGATAATATACTGACCAAAGGACTAATTATAAGGCATGGTACCCTCTGGTTCTTGAGTCACATTATTTTAAACCGTGATCAAGGAGTTGGAAGTACTAACAACATTAAGATTGTAATTATTCTACCTATTGTAACCATGATTCCCTTGTCCTTGGTGTTTCAATGAATTTATTGCTTATTACTGAAAAGAGGAAAGAGAAGAAACTAAGTATGTGTATGGTTGAAAACATTGATTGATTGTGCATTCATTGAATCAAAAGGTTGTAAAGAGTTCCTCTTTAGCTTGGGAGGATGACCTATAGATAAGAAAACACTAAATAAAACTTTTTTTGTTAGACAAATAGTTAGGTGGATTACCTAGCAGTAGCTAGATCCTGAAAGCAAGAGCTTCCTTAAGGGAAATCAATCCACATGTTTTAAATAATTAAGATTATAAATAGAAAAGAAGGTACTTGTCTCAATGACTTAGATGATACTAAAATTGAATACAAGAATGCTTGAAAATAAAATAGACTATAAATTATTAAATTAGTGATTAACTAATTAACACTAGTTCTAAGGTATTGGAGTCTGCTTCAAAAAATTAGAAAGGGGTATATGGATAGGTAAGAATGCAAAAAAATAGGTTTGATTGGATGTAGGTAGGTGAAATTAGCTTGTTAGTTTTTGGTGCCATAGTGACCATTAGTGGTTGGGTTGACCATCGATAGTTAATGTGACCATTAACAGTTAAGGTGATCATCAGTAGTTAGATAAACCATCAATGATTGAGTCAACCATATATAGTTACTATGTGAAGATATAGGTTGGTAATTTTGGTTGATTGGTAAGATCCAAAAGATAGATTTTGAGAGGTGGGTAAGGCCTAGGTTGATTGTGAAATGGAAATAAAGTAGATGAATGCTAAGAAATAAGTACTTGCCTTACCATAAGTTGATTGGGTGGATGCTTGAGGTAGTTGATCTATTGGTGGAATTTATCTCAATTTTGGTAGAGTAGTGATAACTGAAGGCTTGGTAGTGAGGAAATGGTAAATTGACTCTCTAATATGATTGATGGATTATTAGATTGATGATGATGATGATTAACCTAGAAAAAGAAACTCTTAAATTCATAAACTCTTGATAACAACTATAGATTTGCAAATGTTTTTCAAATGGATTTTTACCTCTTTGCTCCTCTCTAACACATGAACTAGGCCTTCCAACATTAACTTGTATATGCAATGGATTGAAACTAGAATTAGATAGATATTTTTAGAGAAAAAAGTTAGGTAGTTTGCATGCTAATTATTAAGAAGGTGGACCCTGATCATTGATGGTCAAAGTGACCATCGATGGTTAACTTGACCATTAGTGGTTGAGTGCCAAGGGGTAAAAAGATCTAAAATATAAGGTTGATCCAATTGCGTTAAACTGACTACAGGTTAGCTCTATCCAAGATTGAAAGGATAAATGGTCCCATGGGGGTCTTAAGGTGGTCTAGGGGGTATTTTGACACTAGGAATTGCAGTGTGCATATTTCTAGTGTCTATATTTTGCCCTTTTTTGTGCATCTTTGAATCAACAAGTTGTAAAATAAAAATGGGATATAGATCAGAGGTTTGGTTGCCTCAAGTATAGGAGGAGGTGTTCCCCTCAAATTGGGAGTCAATGAGACAAAGGACAAATTAGGTACAAGTTTGATAATTAGTATATGGTACATTAATAGGTGGGTGACAAGAGGGTTTGGCATTTGAAATGCAAACCTATGCACAAAATGCAACTAAGTGTGATAGTCAACATCAGCAAAGACTAAAATTTCTAATGTTGGTAAAAGTAATAAGGGCTAGTATTAAGGGACAAGTGACCAATGTACCATGTGACCGTATTTAGGCATGGTAGTTGGGTACACCTATTAGTCTCCTAGATAGGGTCAATGTTTCCATGTGTATCCAAGGTAGGAAGTGCTCCTATGGAAAACATAAATAGGTTAAGTATCTTAGGTATCTAAGGTAGGAAGTACTCTTAAAAGACATAAGTAATCTAGTTGTACACTAGGTGGTGTAAATGTAAATGGTCAACATGGCAAGGTCAATCAGTATAGTCAAAAGGACCGATCATGGTTATCATAAAATATGCAAAAATATGGGTCAAAAATGACCAATGTCATGGTGGACATGATTGAATGGTGGGTTAGAGAAGGGTACACTCTAAAAAGTTAAAGTGGGAGAAAGGTGATCTCTAAAGGTTGAAATTTAGGTTGGGTATCAAATAGATCTAAAAATGTGGGCTCTTGACTATTGATAGTTAGGGGTCTAAAGGTTGACTATCGATGGTTAGGGTCACCCTAACCATTGATGGTCAGGGGGAAACCCTAAAAAGCTAGGCAATAAAAAGTGAAAATGGCATTTCATTTTCACTATTAGACATTAGCCTCTAAGAATTTTATGTATTTTTATAAGAGTTGACTGAGCATTCAGCTGAGGTCGAGTTTCATGATTGGTGAGAGGTGTTTTGTGAGGTGATTTGTGGGGACCAATGATACAGGGTGGTGAGGATGTGGTCAAGCAATAGGACATGGGCTCCAACCTTAATAGTGCTCAAGGAATGAGTAGGGGCCACCTTAAATTCTTAGATTAGTTAATTAGGTCTAGTAATTAGTGAAATTTGATTGTTGATGATTAGTTTGATAGGGTTTTTTTTGGGTTATGCCTTAGGATAAGTTTTGGGTGAAATCATAAAATGTGTAGGGTAAATTTTGATTTTGAGTGAGAATTTGAGTTGGGGTAGGTTGTTAGGATAGATTTGGGTTATTTTTTTAGTATTTTGGTATTATTTTAGGTGTGGGAGGTTTTGAGGGTTTTACCACTAGCAGTCACACATAGTGACCATCGATAGTCAACCTAACCATTAGTAGTAAAATCACTGAGGGAAGGTGGTTTGATAGAACCATTGATGGTTAGTGAACTATTGATGGTCAATCCCTAAGGAGAAAGGGGATTATTAGACCATCAATGATTTAGGTGAACCATCAATGGTTGAGTACGTGTTAAACAAGGCTAGGTAAAAAGGTGTAAATGATTTAAAGGTGTATTTTAATAATGCAAGTGTTAAGCATAAATGTATGGTAGGTATGTAGGAATGTCATTAGAATAGGGTGAGGGAATTTATGCTAGAGGGTAAGGTAGGGTGTTTGAAAATTGTGTGGGGTAGGGTAGATGTTCATTGATTGCAAGAGGTAAGGTCATAGATGTAGTATGCTAAAAGAGGCAAAGTGTGCATGTTAATGTAATTGTTTTGTAGGCTTGAGACTAGATCTAGATAGGGGATCGAGTCCCTAGGATCTTCATCAATGTTTATGGAGGGATAATTGGGGATGATTGGACACAAATAGATGAGGTTAACTTAGGATCTATGTGAAATTATCAGTGGTTGTTGTGAGATGTGATGATGATAGTGGCTCTCATTAAGAGATGGGATCCAACCACTAACACCTCCCTACTACTGATAAGAAAGATCACCATCCTATTGGAAGATGTCCATAAGATCACATGACTATCATCTAATTTATCATATCAAGCCTAAGGAGAGGGAGGAGTAGATAGAGCTATTATATAGTGAGGAAACACCCGCATGAAATGAAATTCAAGTAGTTTTGGATATGGACCACTATACTAGAGGGATCTAGATGAGAGGTGTTTGATGATGATGATGGTGATGATGGTGATGATGATGATCATGGCCATGTCCTACTTTAAATTTATAAATTTAATCAGTGGATGATTTCCATATCTATTGTTAGGAGTATTTATTGAGATGTTGTTGGGTAGGACAGTCTTTGGGTGGGCTTTTATCTTATTGGTCTAGATTTATAAGGAGATCTACGTATTTAGGGCTCATAGATGATATGGGATTAGTGTTAGGTTCATGTTCCATTACTACGCATATGAACACATCAAGGTTTTGAGACCATTAGGGCTACCTTGGGAGGGTTATACCCAGGTACCCTACATAGTGGGCTTTTTACAATAGAGAGGAGACTATGCTCTGATAGGCATAGGTGGAGGGGCAAGGGACATAGATTAGTTATGAGATGCACTCAAGGGTTTAGTAGTGGGGGATGTGATCTAGAAACCCTATGTGGTATAGCCTAGGTGGGCCTATTACATAGGGAACATATTATCATTGTAGAAATGGTGATGGATTTATGGGAGGCAAGATAGGGAGACTGAGATGATCCCATTTGATAGATTTTAGAGGTAGTTTGGCCTCATGTAGGGTATTTTAGATTATTTCTCAAGGTATAGGAGGGAGGATAAAGAGTTTTTACTACCTAATCTACAACCATAGGATGTATTGTTAGATCATGAGGAGCTATGAGCCAGAGCAATGATAGATGATGCCAATTTTGTTGATGGATACATGACATGGTATTAGGGCCTCTATGTAGAAACCAATTTTGGATGGGATGACAAGGGTTGATAGGCCATTTATTTGAATCCCATTGGGGTGTAATCATAGGGTGTTGGTTAGGATGAATAGGCAATAGTAACATTGGTAGCTACATAGGCATAGGTCATAGGTTTATAGGGATAGGTGGCCTCATTATAGGGCCATACTATCACTTTATAAGGTCAAGTTTTCACTATTATATTTGAGAGAGATCAGGTGAAGACCACCCTTAGTTTACTAACTCAAGAGAGGGATACCCTAAGACAAAGGGTAGGGGTAGTGACAAGATAGGCAATGCCATCAGGTTTCACTCCTATATCCTGATACCTAGCTATAATATTATGAGGTTATTGTTTTGGCATAGTTGTTGAATGAGCTTAGATGGGGGGAATACAGAGGTAGTCTAGTAGGTGGTCCATCCATATCTAATCTAGGATAGTGGGCCTCTATAGTGAGTGGACATATAGGCATCCCAAGAGGACTTACATTAGATGGTAGTGCAGGTATAGGGGTAGGATGGGCTAATGGTATTGGTGCCCCAAGGGCATGATATCACTAGTTTTGATATGTTGTATGTACAAGATTTTGATACTATCCTACATGTTGATGATGTAAGATGTACATGAGAGAGAGATGATATAAATTTATTACATGTATTATTCACCTTGATGGGTATTTTGTATATGATGATGTTGGTGATTAGATATATGCGGTTTATGTATCATGATATTTATGATTATAGATATTTATGTTCATGTTATGATGTTATTAGAGCTATATATGTGATCTTTGTGTATTGCCCATGCTCATGGTGTATGATTTACATTTGTTGTTTAGAGCTTATGATATGTTGTTTATATTGCTTTATGGATTATGCTTATGGTTATGGTTGTGTAGACACTAACATATGCTTAGTTAGGCATGAGCTAGTTTTGGTTTATGGTTATACTTCTTGACTTCTTAATGAGTATTTTGGATTCATTATGTCTAGACATATGGTGAAAAATGGTTGATTTATTCAAATTCTTATGAATGTGATTATCATGTATGGTATGCTTATGGTTATGGTTATTCTTATGGTTAATGTTTGTTATTAATGTTTATGATAAAACACATGAGAGAGTTTAATTAACAAAACTGGATAGGAGAACACAATCAAGAGACAAGAATGTCATAATGAACATAACAACTAGTCATGGTAGGATGAGAAGAGGGAATGATGCTTCTTTGTTGATGAGGACCAGACAATAAAACCAAAGTGGATTAGTTTAATGAACATAAGACCTTTGAATGATTCATATTAGCATTCATTAGTTGGTTAAAAGGTGTCTTGGCCACATAATGTCAAGTAAGGTCAAAAGACCCTTATATATAGTGTAAAGGAGAGATGGGGGAAAAATGGAATCCTATTATGAGACTAACATGCCTCCACTATAGGTGTTTAAAAGACTAGGGTAAACAAGCCTATGTCAAATTGTGTAGACTGATCAATGCGAGAAGTCTACTTGTGATAGCCAATTATGGTTTTCATTATATTATGCTGTTTAAGAGCTGATTGTAACTTTCAAGATTATTTTATTTTGTTGTGATAATGGGATTTTTTGTTATTATTGTATATGAAGTTGATTGATATGGGAAGCTTCTAAGAAATTTCTATGCTTTTAACAAATGCTTACTTAGCCATTCTTCAAGGGAGCGGTCTAATTTTATGTGCTTTAATTAATGATTTTGATAGTTTTCCTCTTAGGGAGCAGTCCACCTTATGTTGTGACAATTTCAAAGAGGATTTGAATAGTTGTCTTTTGATGGAGTAGTATGTGAATGCTAGGAATGACCCATGATTACTAGTGATAGGAATTTTTTTTGCTTTTATTTTGCCTGACATAGACTTTCTTATGTTGGCTTAGTGGTTCACGTTTGTGAAGGTAAAACTAAAATAACAAGAAGGTTGATTAGGTGTGAAGAGGTTTAGGTGACAATGATCATGAGAATCGATCTTGTGAAGGTGTGGAAAGTACCATGAGAACCATGTTATGGGTAGAGCTATGATACCCATGGTGTAAAATAAGGATATGCTAGTAACAGATAATCACATGATTCATTTTTAATCAAGTGTCCCCTAAAAGAGGGAGATGAATGTGGATAGATAACAAGGGATGATCTTAAGTTAAACAAAAGGTTAACACAATCCTTCTCTGTAAAAGAATGGATGTAGATATGAAATATTAAGGGGCCAAGTTCTAGGTGGCCTTCAAGAGAAGATAAATGGAAAGCTCTTGAGCCATACCTATGGGTTATGATAGAAGGTTTGATCCAATTAAAATTAAACTTGCCCTGCTTGCTTTTTTCAATATTAGTGACATGTTGATTTTCCTTTAGGATGAGGTCTTTGATGTTGAATTCTCAAACTTTAAGGTGTTTGTTATAGGCATGTTTGATACTCTCTTGATAGACATGAAGATGAGAGAGGGCTATTAGGTGACACTCATCAAGTAGCTTGAGCTAGGTGAAATGGTGCTAGTGATAATCACTCTAAAAAATGAGGTCATGAAAATATATGAAAAGAGAGGGGATTTGGACTTCGAGAGGTAACACAGCCTTAGCTCTAAATATAATAAAAAATTGGGTATCACCCATAAGGGTTTTAATGTTAGTGTGATATTACTATAAAGTGAAGGGGATGTGCAAGTGCTAATCTCTACTAGATTCATTAACCATTTTAGATAGCATTTTGTTAAAAGTTTTGTTAGAGGCTTATACCTATCCATTAGCTTGAGGGTGATAGGGTGAGGAGAAGCATAACTTAGTGTCAAATACATCACATAGATCCTAGACTTGATTGCTTTTAAAATATTTTCCATTGTCAATGATAATCTTATGAGGAACACTAAAGTGATAGATAATATGATGGTTGATAAAGCTGACAATCTTTTCTACCTTAGTCAAGACTAGAGGAACAACCTCTACCCACTTGGTAAAATACTCGATTGTAGTGATGATATATTGGTGCTAATATGAGGAGTGGGGGATAATTTCACCAATAAGGTCTAGACCCCATTGTGAAAAAGGTAAAAAATTAGTGGAAACCTGAAGGCTATGTCTAAGTACATGATGCAAATTAGCATGTTATTGACACTTAACACACTTTTTCACATAAACACAATAGTCTTGGTTAAGTTTAGGCCAATAATAGCCAAGTTGAAGGATGTGCTTAGCTAAAGCAAAGCCACTAAAGTGTCCTCCATAGATACCATTGTGTATTTGCTTGATAGCATGAGAAGCTTTGTGACTATGCAAGCAATGGAAGAGGAGTTCATCAAAGCTAAATTTATAAATAATTCCTCCTATAATGGTATATCAATAGGTACCTTGAATAAATTATCTTTGAGAATTCCTAGAAAGGCCAGAAGGAAGAATGCCCTAGTTAAGGTAGTCAAAGGTTTGTTGGTACTAAAGGTTAGGTTGGGTCTCTTCCACATTGAAAATGGTGGGGGAATCTAGTTTGACATAGGATGGTTTAGTAAGTCTATGGATAATGATAGAAAACTTTTAGTTGGAGGGTGTAGATGGGATTTTCAAGACAAGGGATGTCATGGTGTCAATGAACTTGTGGGTAGATCATGAGGCTAACTAGATGCGGTAGTGCTCAAATGATGATAAGAGTTTGTCAGCTAATTATTTATACTAATGAAAAACATCATTATTATAATGGTAAGAGCCATTGATTTAATTAACCACAAGTTTAGATTCACCAAAGATATTTATTGTTTTGACTCCTAGGGCTAAGTCAGTCTTAAGGCCTATCACTAAGGCTTCATACTCATCCATATTATCGGTACATTCAAAATCAAGATTAGAGGACAAAGGGAGTGGTTCACTATTAAATGGGATAAAGATGATACCATCTCCCCCACCACATTAACATTTTTATCCATCAAAGAACATGGTGACTTGATAGGTGATATCTACTTGAGATGAGGTCATAAAAGACTCATCAGGAAACTCAAGAGGAGGAGGATGGTTATCTGTTAATGGTGCCTCAACCAATTGGTCAAAAATGACTTTCCCCTTAATTTATTTCTATTGGATGAAATCAAGGTTAAACTTTTCTAAGATAATGAGCCACTTGGCTATATGTTGATTTTGATATGGCTTAGAGTGCATGTACTTAAGTGGGTTAGTATTGGTAATGACATAGGTTTTATGGTTAATAAGTTAGTGGTAAAGCTTGGTGGCCACAAAGACTAAGGTTTAAGCAAAATTTCTCAGTATGGGTATACCAAGTCTCTTAGTATACAAGCATATGACTAATATAATATATGGCTTGCTCTCTATGTTATTTGTCTTGATGAGCTAGTATTACCCCTAGGGAATGGTCTGTGGTAGAGATATAAAGGTAGAAAAGTTGGTCATCCTTGGGAGGGGTAAGGACAAGTATAGAAAAAATGTACTTTTTAAGGAAATACAAAGCCTTTTGACAATCATTATTCCACTTGAAAGACACATCCTTCTTTGAAGGTGGTGGAATGGCTAATACCAATCTAAGAGCTGGGATATGAAAAAATGAATGGATTGAAGCTTCCCTTGTAATATCTATAGTTGATTAAGGTTGGTAAGAGGAAGCATGTCTAGGATTTATTTTATTTTGGTAGTATTTACTTCAATTCTATGAAGGGAGACAATAAAACCAAGGAGCTTTCCTGACAAGACCCTAAAAATGCACTTCTTGGGGTTAAGATGGAAATGATAGTGGATAAGTCACTTGAAGATGATCTTAAGAATGACCAAGTGATATTTTTGGAGTTTGGATTTTATAATAAGGTCATCTACATAGTCCTCTATGATCTTATGGATAAGGTCATGAAAAATGTAGGTCATGGCATGCTAATAGGTTACACCAACATTCTTTAATTTGATAATCATGAATCTATAGCAAAAGGTCCCCCAAAGGGTGGTAAAGTTGGTTTTATGCTAATATTTTGAGGTGATTAAGATCTGATTGTAGCCCAAAAATCCATCCATGAGAGATAACATCTCATGTCTAGCTATCAGATCAACAATATGGTCAATGCTTAGTAGAGGGAAGTCATATTTGGGGTAAGTGAGGTTGAGGTAATAAAAGTCCACATAAATCCATATTCCCCTTATGGATTTACTGATAATTACAACATTTGAGACCCATTAGGGTTAGTCAATAGTTTGAATGAAGTTGATAGATAGGAGATGTGGAAGCTCTTCTTTGACAAGAAGGACTATGTGAGGATGCATGTGTCAAAGCTTTTGCTTGATAGGTTTGGCATCATGATGAGTGACTATGTTATGGGTAGCAATGGTGGGATCAATTTTGATCATATCACTATAAGACCAAGAAAATGTTATGCTATGATCTTGGAGAAAAGAGGAAAAGTTTGGAAGTTCCTTAGTGTTCAATGATTGGCCCAGTTTGACAATGCAGGGGTTGTTTAGAGTGCCTAAGTTGATATCCATGGTGGGTTATTTCAACATGGTCAAGGTCTTGGGAGGAAGAGATTTGTGTATCAAAAAATCTAGGGCACCAAGGTAGGTAAGGATAGAACCATCTTGACACTACATAGTGCTAATGGTAGGAGAGTCTCATCCTATCATCTCAAGATGAATCAAAGGGATGGTTATGGTCACCCCATCCTTATGATAAGTTAAGGGTCCTAGGTTGATCATGTTGATGAAAAAATTTTTAGGTGGGATGATGTCATCATCCTTAAATTTAACTAAGGGAGAGATAGGTGAGGAAGGGGTATCTTCCTCAACAATGGTGGTGGTAGACATTTTATGTTGCTTCTTGTTGGGTATGATAAAACCAAAGCCATGCTTCTCATGAGGCTTCCTAGTCTCAATGGAGATCAAATCATGTGGGCCATTTTCATACCACCCAAGATCAAATCCTTTCCATGCACACTAATGAAGGTATGTCTTGATGAAGCTTTGTTTGTCTAGGTAAGATAAATTAGAGGTAAATGGCCTAGGGAAAAGAGAGGTGGTAGAAGCACCAAGGGGTTTGTCAAATACCCCATAGACAAAATAGGTTTGATGGTATGGAGGTCTTAAGGGAGTGATAGTTCTAACATTGGGGTCATATCCTAGTTGGTTGATAAGTTGGCCATACTCATGAGGAGTAGGGAAAGTGTCTAGGGCAAGAATGTGATACTCCCCTAGTGAAATATGATGAAACATTGATTATAAAGGGTCTATGGTAGGAATTTGGTCTGAAGGGATGGAGGAACTAGTTAATGCCTCATCGATAGAAGGGGATATGATATTCACTTTGGTGGTTGAAAGTTGGGTTATAGATGTTGAGGGTGTGTTAGATGGGGGTATGAGGCCATTGTTAGGGAGATAGGTCATGCTGCATGTTGATAAAGTACTTGGGTCAAATTATATGGTGATGACTTAGACCTCATGATCAAACTTAATGCAATGGTAGAGGGTATAGGGAATGCAACCCATGGATCAAATATAGGGTCATCCCAATAAGATGTATTAGAATTCACCTTTTACAACATACAAATGTAGAGAGGATTACATAACATGATTAATCAAACATTAGTCTAATAAATAAAAAGAAGAATACATAAGAATAAATTGAATTAAGCCTATCTATTCATGTAATAATTACAAAGAATAGTAAGAAACAAATGAAAGAAAGCAACATCATATTACCTTCCCAAATGGATTCGTCATACCAAAGCAGCTCAAAATCATGTTCTCCCTTGATAAAGAGCTCTTGTCTTTAACAACAATGGTGGCCAACTCCTCAAATGTCTCAAGAACTCTCCACAAAACCTAGGCTCAAGATTTAAAATCACTAAACTAGCCTATCAATGAAGCTTGTAACTAAAATCAATGGTCAAATGCAAAGGATTGTGAAGACAATTCGGCATAATAACTTTGCACAAATCAAGCTTAAAAATGATGTCCATGGCCTCTCTATTTATAGATTTTCAAAATTGCTTAGAATCAACCTAAACCATCCATATTGAGATGAAGATGTTTGGTTTAGGATTAATTCAATATTTAGAATTAAATACATAATTATCTTCATCATGAATTTGGATAAAGGGGCATTGAAGAGGCATAGAGGGTCAGTATGAGGCATGGGAGACCCATAATCATGATATTTGGGGTGTTTATGGCCTAGGGATGTCCCCTAATGATGTAGTTAATAGAAATAAAATTCCAAAAATAAATATTCAACAACTCTCATGGGAAATCCACTTAAGCTCTTGATTTTGATTAATTAGCCTTAAACAAGGTTAATCAAAATTTGTGCAATTATTTGGAAATTCATCCTCAATTAATCAAAATGGTCAGAAAGTCATATTACTAAGTCATAATTTAACTTAGGAAGAATTGGAAGTTTATGTTAGATGCATTGGAAATGTATTTCCATTTAGGATGTTTCTAACATAAAATAACAAAGGTACATGACATGTACCAACACATTAGAATAAAAGAGTAATCTAGAGCACAAAAAGGTGAAATTATCATTTTGACTTAAAATGAATTGATTAAATTTAGTTGGCCCATAAATTACATTGACCCATTTAGGGATACTTTGACCTAAATTGACACTTGTAAATGAAAATTTGAAACCATTTAAGGTGTTTTATGGATTTTAGACTAAAATGTGCATTTGAGTGCAATTTGAGTAAGATTGACAATTTCAACACAAAGAGTGTTAGGAATTGGATGTCTACATTTTGCCCCTATTTGAGGAGGCATAGTGAGACATTTAGATGAAGAAAAATATTTTAAAATAAAAGAGTTTTAAAGAAGAAATTGGAACATTCCCATGATGCCCCATTGAGAGGACATACTAGGATGAAAAAGAAGGATGGACTCTCAAAAAGAGAGAGAAAGTGAGAGATTAACTCATGGAATAGATCACATCCAGATATACTAATTCTTGCATATGTGGTCACCATCAATGATCAAAATATAATTATAATTATAATATTCCCCAATAGATGGGGGGAATGGGAAAGATATAATCCATACATGTAAGGGAAACACTTTAAACATACCCAATTTGAGAGTACAAGTTGCATGCTTATGACATTGATCAATCTTGAAATAGGTTACATACTAAAATATTTCCATCTTGGGAATTAGTGTGGAGAGCTTAGAATTAGAGGAAAATATAGAACATTCTAATTTAGGAAGATAATCACCACTAGAACAAGGTCTCCAAAGAGAATAAGATAATAAGAGGTGCCCCAATAGAGCAAATGTGATCATCATAAGTTTTCCCTAGTAGGGTAAATTTTGATCATTTGATAAATAATAAATAATGCTTTTCCCCTATATATTTGTTTTTATTCTTATTTTTTTTAGAAGTTATTCCCCATCATGGGTAATTGACAAGCAAAATAGCTCAAGGATATAACCTAAAAGATAGGTTTAAATGAGCAGGTGAAAATGTACATGTGATGGTAGAATGGCTTGGAAATCCATAAGAAACCAATCATATGAGAATGCAAAAAGTGATGAAAGAGAAGAAAATAAGAATGCAACATAGCTGAGATGACTTCAAATGTGATAGACAAGTGGACACTGCCTATATATTTCATGGACTCATGTTCTAACCTAAACTTCAGGCTAATGTAGTTCACCCAAGTTTGGGAGAGAATGGAATGAGGAATGATGAAAACTAACCAAGAATTGATTAGACTCACAATTTATTCAAAGAGATGTACATCTAAGCATAGATTTGAGGTACTAAAATGCATGATACCTAGATGCCTATTTTCATACCAAGAGCCTAGATTATGCAAAGTGTTCTTGAGAATCGTTCATTAGAGGTGATGTTGACATTAAGACTTTGAGTCCTAAGCACAAAGTTTTTGATATAGAAAAATAAATTAGGCATCATAAGTATGAATAACTTAGAATGATAGAATATCCCAATTGTACTGAGTTGGTTCAAATGTGAATATCTATAACTAAGGATAATGGTAAAATAATGACCAAAACTAGAGTTACATCTATTTAATTTTTTAAAAAAAAAATACAAAGAAAAAGATAAATAAGACATCTTAACAAAATGAGATCAAGATACAAATAATTGAGATATATGTGGACCATCAAGATATATGGCAAATCCTTTCAAGATGAATCAGTTTTTATTGTGCCCATTATGCCATCATAGGCCATTACTTGTCAAACATTTAGCATTCAATAAAACATTATCAAAATAACCATATCAGATGAAATATTAGAATTAGATTTAGGTTCTACTTTTGAACTGAAATTATATTTAGCATCAAAAATAGAATCAACATCAATTGTGACATTGGATTGAAATTCCTTTGCTTTAGAATTAGAGGACTAGAGGGATGCCAACTTAAAATGCTCATAATATGGTGAGAGTGTATGACTAGAGGGACTGAGTTGACCTCAACATGAATCAAGCATGACCTATATAACCCAAAACTAATCCCATGTCACACTAATTCTACCCACATAAAAGGTGATGAAAAAATAACTAGGTCACAACAAGTTCACAAAACAAAGGTGAATGATAATATAAATGATAATAGTAATGACCAGATGATGCAACAATGCATGATAAAAAGGCATTATTCCTAATTTTCCCATAGGAAATTATAATTAGGAGACAACATCAAAATTATAATTTTCCCAAAGCTAGTTATAATCAATGGTACCAGAATAATACTGATTTGCCAATAGGTAGTTATAATCAGTAATACTAAATAAGATGATAGATGAAAGATAAATTTATAGATCAAATGCCATACTACTTCCATAGACTATCATTCAAAACAAAATTTAAAAACTCCTAAAACCATATTGGAATCCTCTCATAGAAAGTACAGGATGAACCAAAGGAACCAAGATCAAAATGAGACGAGATAGGATGACTAAGAATAAGCTTTGGTCAATAGTAAAATAATGGTATAATAAAAATGATATAAGGAAAATTATCATAAGAAAATCTGCGATTGGAATCCCCCAAGTGATGATTGGATTATACTACTCTTAAAAAGGTGAGATCATTACTTAGGTTGCTCACAAAATGGTGAGATCATTCAAAACTAGAAGAATTTCTCATAAAATAATGAAAGTGTAGTGAAGGTGACTTAGCTAACCTCAATAAAAATTGAGTGCTACCTATATAGTCCAAAAGGACCTTATGTTAGCGTAGTTCAAACAACATGGTTTATGGATCACAATGGTATAATAATTCCTAAAAAGGGTTTATAGGGTTTCTCCCAAGAGACAAGGCATGGTAATGGAAAATGGTAATTGGATAAGTGAAAAATGGTTTTATTTCTCTTACTAAGAGAAAGATGCATGACCTAGTTAATATGGGAGACAACATAGATGATTAATTATAAAAGTTACTCTCTAATTTGCTTTCAAAAAAGTTGCTCTATCAAGAACTTGTTACCGATCTAGATCTCAATAATGTGTTTTTGTTCTTCGTAGATCATTAATTCTGCTTCCTTCAAATGTTGAGACAAGATATCCTTATAACGTCAATAAAAGAAAGTGCTACTAGTGATGGTAAATAATGTTAGGATAAATGAGATAAGTGGGTAATAAATAAGTGGTTGATAATGGAATGTATAATGAATGGAAAACAAATGAATATCATGAATTTTAGTCACACATAATGTTATTGATGTCATATTTAACATAATTTTGGTTGTGGTAGGGTCAAACACCTCTGAAGATGCTCTTGATATGACCACCAAATTGTTTTGTTGCTTGATCTAGAGAGTAGCTACCATCTAAATATGTTGTAGATTGGAATACATTTTGATTTGATTTTGAATAGTATCTTCAGTAAATAGTGAAGAACTTTTGTGCTCAACTATTGATGCCTTGATGAGGTTTTCACAAAGAGATGTTAACATTTGACTTTGATTGTCTTCTAGTGCTTATGAAAAGGTTTTACTAGAAGATGATAAATTTAAACTTTGATCATCCCCTAGTGCCTCTAAAAAGGTTTCACTAGAATATTGTTTTTCTTCTACATAAATTTGGTCTTTACCCTATTGACATTCTATAAATTATATGTCACCATGGATGTAGTTCAATAAAGTGTGATTCTATCGGTCCTAATTGATGTTTGTGAGAGGTGGAATTTCAATATAATGTCTATGTTGGGTGGGAATAATGGTAGGATGATGAAAGGTAGCATAATATTTGTATAAAATACTAGGAGAACTTATGTCGATGCTGAAGTGATCATCCTCAAAAACTATAGAAGGATCATAAATATATTTAAATTTATTCATAAGGCAATTGTAACCAGTGTTGTAACAACCATGACTATAATGTATTTTTGAATCTAATTATAAAGCAAGGGACTCTGAATCCAATGTCACAACTGATGTTGATTCTATTTTTGATGCTAAATCCAATGTCAATTCAAAAATAGAACCTAACTCTAATTCTGATACTTCATTTGATATGGTTATTTTGATAATGTTCTATTGAATTCTAAATATTTGACAAGTAATTTCCTATGATGTCATAATGGGATCAATAAAAATTGATTCATCTTGGAAGGATTCAACATAAACTAGATCATCTAAGTGAATCCCCTCAAAGAGAGGGTACCACTCAAGGGATGTCTTGACAAAATCATGTATGTCAAAGTGAGACTCTCAATGAATGGGAAAACATCAAGATACAACTCTACCAAAATTGGCTTGTCAAGGAGATGAGGCTCTTTAAAAATAAGTAAGATATGAATAGGTAACTTATCATAGTTTGACTTGTCACAAATGGGTGTTTCAACAATAACATTTCATTTTTGGTTCACAAGTGGTTGGAAAAAATAAATATTAAACATAGTTTGATCCTCATAAGATGGATCTTGAAGAGGTAATGGTTCTTATTTTGGCTCAAAGATTAGCACAAAATTTCTAAAGTGGGGAATTTTTTTCTTAACAAGAATAATGCTTTGTGGTTCAATAATGGATTCTCTAAAAATTAGACTATTAAATAAGGGATCAAACATAATTGGTTCATCAAATGGAGGTTATTCAATAATAAGTTCATCAAAAATTGGTGATGGGATAAGAATGGTAATAAATGGATGCTTCTTAGTTTTTTGGTTTGTGCAAACCAAAGGAGGAGGTCCTAAAATGGTAATGATTGGATGCTTCTTAGGTTGGTTGCTCATGCAAACCAAAGGAGGAGGTCCTAAAATGGTGATGAATGGATGATTCTTAGGTTGGTTACTCATGTAAACCAAAGGAGGAGGTCCTAAAATGGTGATGATTAGATGCTTCTTAGTTTGGTTACTAACATAAGCTAAAGCATCCAAGTCTTCCTGATAAACCCAATCATCCCAATCTCAAGTTGGATCATAAGTTGGATCTTGATTATGTTTCCATGATTGGTTTTTGTGAGGTGGATATAAATCTATCTCACAAACCATATTATCACCATTTGGGTCTTGACTAAAGTCATAAAATTCATTTTGTGCAACCATTATATCATAAGTTGTATTATCCATGAATCCACCATCTAGACATATCCACATTTAATGAAGAAATCTCTAAAAATAAAAGGCTCAGAGTTCTACAAACTCTAAAAAGTGATGCCTAAAAGACAAAATATTCAACCTTGAATGAAAGGGTGGAGTTGTATCTCAAAATGGTTTGTGTCAAGATTTGGCATAAAACAACCTAACATCAAATATATAACATCAAAGGCTTTTTGATAAAGGTTTTGTTCTCCCAAATAAAGGCACAAACAATGATGAGGATAAGTACTTAAACAAATAAACAATCAATAGTCTTCAATTTTTAGGTAATCATTTAACTAAAATTATGTAACTCAAAAGAGAAAGATCTATATATCAACCCCATGAATTGAGGCCTAAACATAAATCAATCAATGTTTGGATCCAAACATGACAAGGTTAATTGAAAATGTAACATTAAAGACTAGGATTGGACTAAACAAGCTAGACAAGAGCGGACATCATGATGGCACATAAATGAGGTCAAATGGCACGCATATAAACATGTTTAGTAAAAATTTCAAGGCAAAAGTGTGGTGTAAAATAGATAGCATGATGCCTCTTTAAACAAAAGAGTGGCATATAAACAAATGGATTTTGACATATTTCATAAACAAATAAACAAGTTTTAGTCTCAAAACATACCAATCAAAAATGACCAAAATACACTAAGTATAATTGTCCAAATCTTAACAAGGGTATGGTAATGTGGGGTTGACTAAACTAATTATTTTCCTAACTTCTAGATGGATTAATTTTAGATTGGATTTCACACCAAATGATACAAAATAAGTGCACTTTAATTAGTTGTTTATGGCACTTAGATTGTTGCAAAAAGGTCTTGCCCTTTTTGTAACTCCTACATCCATTACTTGCTCAATATAGTGCAATGTCCAAAGTGCAGATACATCATGATGATTTAGTCCTAGATAACTCATGGGAGGTGATGAAATCCCCCTCACAATCCATGTTTGTATAAAATAAAAGACATAATAGAAAGACTTTATGGTCACCTCAAGATCACCCAATACTATTATGAGTTTTTAGGGAGTGCTTTAAGCAACATTATTTCTATGCCTTGGACTAGGCATGCTTGTAATAAGGATGGTGCTTTTGATTCCAAAATTTCCCTAAAGGGGATGGATGGAAGAACATACACACAACGTCCCTCTTTACACTAATAAATTAATTAATCACCTATTGTATAAAACTTGACAAATGAGTTCAATTTTAAGCACCAAATAAGAGATTAGGTGATGTTCTTTTTAGACCTTGGCCTTAATTTCTAAAATGGTAAAATATTGCACAAAAAAAGGCCACTTAAAGTAATAAAGACCTAAGTTCATTTTAAGCCCAAATTGAAGATTCAAGATGTAGCCTAGTTTCATGATTAAAACACCAAATTTAAAATGTTACAAGAGTCATGGTGTGTTATAAACACTAAATGAAATGTACCTAAGACTTAGCCAAATCTTAGGTTCATTTTAAGTACTAATTCAAATGTGTAAAATCAATCATGTTAATTTTAAACCCAAATAAAAGTGTGTTTGGTTAGTCAAAAGCATTTAAAACAAATTTTAAATGACCCACTCAACCTGAAAAAACATAATTATAAGGCCCTACTTTGAAACAATTAAGAGTTTGAGCAAATGACATTAAGAATTTATCTCTTAGGTTGATAGTTGATTTAGGTTGATAGGTGAGTCAGGTTGATAGGTGAGTTGGGTTAACATGTGATTTGGGTTGGATAGGTGAGTTGGGTGGATAGGCGAGTTAGGTTGATAGGTGATTTGTGTTGATAGGCAAGTCAGGGTAAGCTAGAGCTGAGTCAAGGTGAGCCAGAGCTAAGTCAAGCTGAGTTAAAGCTAAGTCAGGCTGAGCTAGAGCCAATTTGGGATGAGCTAGAGGCAAGTCAAGTTGAGCCAGAGGTGAGTCAAGGTGAACCAAATCTGAGTTGAGCTAAACTAGAGCCAAGTTAGGATGATTTAGATATGAGTTGGGCTGAGTTGACAATCTCAAGAATAAAACTATGGTTTATAAAAATGGACTTTTTAACTTAGATTTTTGCCTTCTTTGAGTCCAAACTCCAAGATCCTGCATGACAATGGTTATTAGGTTTCTTGTAGAGTCTTTGTGGGGAAATTTTTGGGTTGTGGTCCCATCAAGCGTGCCAAAATGTAGAGAGGATTACATAACATGATTAGTCAAACATTAGTCTAATAAATGAAAAAAAATGCATAAGAACAAATTAAATTAAGCCTATCTATTCATGTGAGAATTATAAAGGATAGAATTAAATAAATGAAAGAAAAAAACATCATATTACCTTATCAAATGGATTTACCATACTAATGCAGCTCAAAATCACATTCTCCCTTGATCAAGAGATCTTGTCTTCAACAACAATGGTGGCCAACTCCTCTAATGTCTCAAGAACTCTCCACAAAACCTAGGCTCAGGATTTGGAATCACTAAACTAGCCTTTCAATGAAGCTTGTAACTAAAATCAATGGTCAAATGAAAAGGATTATGAAGACAATTCAACATAAAAACTTTGCACAAATCAAGCTTTAAAATGATATCCATGGCCTCTCTATTTATAGTTTTATAATATTACTTAGAATCAACTTAAACCATCCATATTGAGATGAAGATGTGTGGTTCAAGATTAATGAAATATTTATAATTAAATCCATAATTATCCTCATTATGAATTTGTAAAAAGGGGCATTGAAGAGGCATAGAGGGTCATTATGAGGCATGGGAGACCCATAATCTTGATATTTGTGGCATTTATGGCCTAGAGATGTCTTCCCAAGAAATGATGTCCCCTAATGATACAGTTAATAGAAATCAATTTCTAAAAATAAATATTCAAAAACTCTCATGCAAAATCCACTTAAGCTATTTATTTGGATTAATTATCCTTATATAAGGTTAGTCAACATTTGTTCAATTATTTGGAAATTAGCCCTTAATTAATCAAAATGGTCAAAAAGTCATATTACTGAGTTATAATTTGACTCAAGAGGAATTGGAAAGTTACATTAGATGCATTGGAAACATATTCCCATTTAGGATGTTGTCAACACAAAATAATAAAGGTACATGATGTGTTAAATTGAATTAGAAGAAAAGAGTGAACCAAAGCATAGAAAGGCGAAATAATCATTTTGACTCAAAATGAATTGATCTACGTTAGCTAACCCATAATTTGCATTACCCCATTTAGGGATACTTTGACCTAAATTGGCACTTTTAAATGACAAGTTTGAACCATTTAGGGTGTTTTATGGATTTTAGCCTAAAATGGGCATTTGAGTGAAATTTGAGTAAGATTGACAATTTTAACACAAAAGGTGTTAGGAATTAGATGTCTAAAAGAATAATTTGGGGAGTGTGTGGGGTTCTACATAGATATGAAGGATAATAGTTCCCAAGGTAGTAGCATTAGTATCATTGAAGGATGGTCAAGGATTTGAACATGACATTATCTAGTAAGTTAAGTTGGTTGTAGGCATGAGAGGAGATGATGTTAATGCTATCTCCCCCATCAATCATGACCTATTTTATGAAATTTTGGTTGATGTAGGTAGTGATAAGGAGAGGAGGATATGGGTCTTCTAGATGGATGGAAGATATTTTTGAATCCTTGAAGGTAACAAGGTTACAAATTTGAAGGGCACCGAAAAAAGTGACTAGAGGTTGGGGGTCCTTGGGTTAGACCTCAATGGATTTAAAAGCCTTTATTAGTGTTTGGTGGTGATGGGGAGAGGTGGATATTAACTCATAATAGCTCATCTTCATTAGGGTCTGGTGAAGTTGCTTGAAGATAACTCTCTTGATGGATTCTGAGGGGTTAGACTAAGAGGCACCTAAGATAGACACCTTAGGTTTGGTTGAATATGGAGAATGTTAGGTGAAGGTTGGTTGGGAGTTTGAAGAGGGGTATGTATAAGGAATGGACACCTTAGCCTTGCCCTTATCTTTTTTTTGTGATCTTGTGACCACATTGATAGTATGAATAAAAGGAGAGGTTGAGGTAGAGGATTGGTTAGATTTGTCTTCACTCTGAGGTGAGAGTGGAGGAGTGGGTGAGTGTTGGGTAGGTATGGTGGGTGGTTGGATAGGTATGGGGCTCATATAAGGTTCATCTATTAACATATCATCCTCATCATAAATCCAAAATATGATGGTTTAGAGAGCTTTATAACTCTTTGTATCATGGGTAGGTGTCTTATGATAAGAACACACATGGTGGTCATTATACTAGATGAGCTTTGAAGCTAGAGGGTCAAAGGGATTGATAAGAGGTAAGGATAAATAATAAGTTTACAATAAATTATGGAGAATGGTCAAATATGATTCAGCTAGAGATGGAAAAGGTTTAGTGGTTTTTACTTTGATGGTTGAAGTAAGAGTTAGTTTGGAGCTAGGTTTGGTGGTAGGTGTTTTAGGTAGGGTAGTACACTTGGTTGATGGCTTTGGTTTAGGAAAGGAGGTTGATGATATAGAGGTGGAAGATCATAGGGTAAGTATCCTAGGTATTATTAGCATGGTGAAAAGAGGTGCATCAAAAATCAACTGTGAAGGTGTCACCAAAAGAGGTGGTGAGTTTTTGGTATAGGTAATTGGATTTTTATTTAGGGTAGAGGAATAAAGCCCTAGAATGGAGGGAAAAGTTTGGGAAGGAAAAGTTTGGATCTTCCAACCTTTATGTGGCTTTACCTATGTGGTTAATTTGGTCTAACATGTGGTTAATGGGCTTGAAGGGGTTAGGTCCACTTTGACAGATGCTTGATTAAGGCTTGATATAGGGAGGATAACAAGGTTCTTGGTCGATCTGGTTAGGGTGATGGGAGAGGGTGTGGCTACTTGGGTCTTGGTTGGATTAGATGTTTGAGGGTTGGTTAGTTTGGTGGAGATTTTAGTTTATTAACGAGAGGGTTTAGTCATTTGGGTAGATATGGTAAAGGGTTGGTCAATGGAAGTGTTGGGTTGGTCTGATTGAGGAAAGGTTAGAGGTTTTGATTGGGTAATATAAGGGAGACCTAATTTATTCCATAAGGTGGCTCGATCCATGTTAAGGTTGGAGATAAATTATAATTTTTATATAAGCTTAGAGAAAGGTTTATATGTTGGTTTGATTCCCTAAATAATGGATCTATAAGAGAACCCCCATATGTGGAGACATAGGGATAATAACCTCATCCTCTTCCTTAATCAAAGGATGTGACATTGAGATAGGAGGTTTCTCTATGGGAGGAGTAGACATGGGGTTTCCTCCTCAAGAAGGATCTATGAAGGGGGAGTGGTTCTCTTGATAGCTAAAGGTGAGGGTGAGGTGACAATGGTTGGTTGTTTAGGTATATCAGTTAAAAGGGTGGCTAGTGGATCTACTACCTCAATAAGTGGAGGGAGAAAATATGGTGTTTCCTCATCTTGGATATCCAAAGGAAGGGAAATTAATTTCATTACCTCAATAAGCAAAGAGGGTAAGAGATAAATGGGTTAGTCAATAAGCTCTTTAACAATAAGTGTATCAAGGACCATGTTAATTGTATGGGTATCATGAGAGCATTCAATGTTATTTCTCTCATTCTTGGTAAGAGAATGGTTTAGGAAGGGTTGCCTAAATATATCAAGGGCTTGGTTTGATGGTGCATTAGTGTTGTCTAATGTAAGCTCCCCTTTGTCAATGAGGGATTGGACAAGGATCTTGAAGGTGTTACACTGATTGAAATCATGTCCTATCACTCGATGGAAGGCATATAGATCATTATAGTTGTATTAACTAGGTGTAGGATGAGAAGAGTCAAATTATTGGGGTGGCTTGATAGGAGGAATTTGAATGATATTGGATTTTAATAACTTCTCCAAGATGGATGAATAGGATTCTCCAAGTAGATTGAATTGCTTTTAGTTGTTTTAGGTTTGGTTCCTTAGGTTTTGCTTTGAGGAACTAGAGGAATTTGTTTGGTTAAAAAAATGTGGAGGAGTGGCTTTTAGGATAACTGCATTCATGTTTCCCTTATTCTTGGTGTTGGTATTAGGTTGATCACTTGACTTGGAGGAAGAAGCCTCATTAGTTTTATAGGTTGAGTTCTTGTTTTTGAGCTTAAGATTTCCTTCATCAATGGCTTGGTTCTCTAACTTACATGCCATGGTAAAATCTTCATCAAAGGTTTGGAATATTTGGACACGTAAGGTAGAGGAGATATGATTTGGACATGACCAACAAAAGAGGTCTATGATTTTAGGTTGAGGTAAGGAAAAAGATAGTTGGTTCACTAGGCTCCTCCAATGAGCCATAAAATCAACAATAGATTCATCCTCAAACTACTAGATAGAATAGAGGTTTGTGATATACACTTTCTTGGAGATATTAATCAAAAAATGGTTCAAGAAGGTTTGGGCTAGTTGGGTAAAGGAGAAGATGGAGTCCTTGGGTAAGGCAGTATACCAATCCAAGGTAGAATCAGTTAAAGACATGGGGAAGGCATAGAGAAGAAGTACATCATCATAGGTTATATGATAGAAAGCATGCCTAAATTCCCTAAGGTGTTTTTGGGGATCCTACTTACTTTGAAACTTAAAAAACTTAAGAAGTTCCCATTAGGGAGGATATGGCTTGATAGGTACAGATGGATGGATAGGATCATTATAAATTTGGTCATATGAAAAAATGTTGTGAGAACCCAAAATGGATGACTCTAAGGTGGTCAATTGTCCATAATCATTTTTATTAGGTCCACTTAGGGTTGTGTAACCAAGGGGTTATAAGATGCATATTATTTCAGTAGTTGGGATACATATGGATAGTGTGTATAAAGTTGGGAGGTTATCACATATGAGTAAGTGGATGTTAATGGTTGGGTAGAAGACACATAAGGGTGGATAGAGGTAGGTAGTTAGGTAGTGGGTACATTCCTTTTATATTTATATAAAATGTGAAAATTGGTAACTTTAGTGTGGCTTGTGACACTCAACACATAAGTCCCTCTTACTTGCTCTCATGACCCTCATAGGCTTCTTTTCCCTAATTCCCAATCATTCATAGCCTTCTAAACCTGATCTTAGTTCAACTAGACTACTCTTTTCGTGAAAAATATATCCTCCTATGTTTCATTAGCTAAGGACTATAGTGTCTAACTTGGATTATAGCATTGAGCCCTCTAGTGTCCACTTTTAGTGTTCCTATCTAAATGAATTTTTACCTCCAATGGTCAACCTTCTGGTTATTATACCTCATCTTGTTAGCCTAATACAAGAAAATTTAAACCATGACCAATATATCCCTATAAAATCCATCAAATTTCATTTCAAAAAGGTTGGCAATTATCACAAAGCAAGAAAGAATACAAGCAAGACTACTCAGGAAATCTTCCCTATTCTCTATATATAACTAGCCAATACATTTACAAGCTTATCTAAATCTTTACACCATTCCATAGCCACATAAAGCACATATATTTTATAATTTTTCATCTTCATACACACTATTTCACAAAGCACATAAAGTGGGATAACTACATATGGCTTGAGCCCTCTTCAGAGTATTGGTATGCAGGTAGCGTGCCCACACAAGGGGTATAGATACACATTGAATGAATCTTACATATACTAACCCTCCCACATATTTCTAAAATTTGGTCAAATCATAATGTATTCTAGGGTTTAAAGACAAAATATACTCTATAGGGAGCTCCATGGACATCCAATAGTCAAAACATCATAGGTAGGGTCACACAGACACAATAAATAAAACCTATAAAGCCCAGACCTCCTAGACAATTGCGATAGAAGAGGACTATAACATCAAACTCTAGGGTGTCCTATTTTAGTGCTCTTATATAATCATAAAACAAAGGCTAGATCTTGATTTTCAATAGTATCCTAGTCCTGCATAGTGAATTCTAAACTCTGAAATAACCATCTCTGTCAGTTTCCAACTAAGTCTTATTTTCTCTCCCTTATTACTATTTTTAGAAAGGTTTAAATTAAAATCAAATTATACAAATTAGTAGCTTAATTATTTCATATTTATTTATAAATTTTATAACTTAAAACCATTAACTAAATTAAGAATAATACTCCAATATTCCTAAAACTATTAAATCATTTGGTGAACCTAACTTTATTTATGCATTAAAACCTTAGATTCCCTAGGGTAAATTTCCTACTAATTTTTCCTATATTTTTATTTTTTTACTTACATATTTAAATTTAAAAAAATCATCAAATTTTAAAAATTCCACATATTTAAATAAAAAAATCATCAAATTTTAAAAATTCCATAGTAATTTCAAAATTTTATTTTTCTCTAAAACTGTAGTTGCATACACTAGGTCTCTTTAAATCAAAAAATTTCCAATAATTTTTTGATTTCTTACTTGTATATTTAACTCATAAATTCACTTTAAATTTCAAAATTTTAGAGTAATTTTCAAAATAATCATATTTCAAACCCTAAGTTGCATATACTAGGTCTAATTATTTCTTGAGGTATCACCTTACATCTAAACTTAGATTGCACATCAAAAAAAAATGGGTCTCACTCATTTCCAAACATTTCTTGTAAATAATAAAGAGACCATACTTGGTCCTATCATGTACATGAATGATGAAGTTTACCATATATCAGTACAAAGATTCATTCTTTACGTTTCATGCCTAATTTTTATAATAAAGGATGATATTACAATATTTATTGCTAAAAATGCACAAGATTTCAATATTCCTTTTGCATACTCTCTCTCACTCATGCGCAATAATTTCCAACTCCATTTTTCTAAGCATGTTACAAATTTTATATTACATGTCAAAATTTTCTATACATTCGTGCATAATTTCATGTTCTCTATCCCTTTATTTCTATCTCTATTGTGGAATTTTTTTCAAGTTAATCATGATAAACACATTAGAAATGTCATAATTTTCTATACATTCATGCAAAATTTCATGTTATCTATCCCCTGCTTGTTATCTCTCCTATGGAATGCTTTTTATTAACATATTATTGTACAACTCATCACTCACATTTCATGTATTGCATTCCACATTCATGTTTTTTGCTTAGATGTATATAACTCATTGGCTACTTTTGAGTATCTCCCTATCACTAATAGACACAAGAAAACACTAGTAGTTATATCTATCCCTCATCCCTTCAAACTTGGTACATCTAGATCTTATCCCATACCTACTACTAGCTCTATGATTATAGTAGATCATGTGGTTCATGCTATCACCCAAGTTTATGAAGATAGGAAGGTTGATTACACCCATGGATATAGCTTTATCACTTAGGTTATCACCCCTTTAGCTACAATTTTTGTTCTTGAGCTCCTTTAACAATCAGATGTTTACAAAGATGTGTTGTATGTAGCCCTTTGTAATACTAGAATTCTTATTTCCACCAAACCATCTTATGTTGCATCTATCCTCAATACAATGTAATGGACTAAAGAGCATATTTCTTTTTTGAAAGAGGATTTACCCCCAAAATGCATCATTGAACAACATCTACCCTTTTATATTCAATTAATAATTAATGATGTGGGGGTAAAAAGAGTATTAGTTGATAATGATTCAAGACTCAACATTTACAACATTTCTTTTCTTAAACATCTTAATATACAACCTCAAGATCTAGTCCATTCTAACATGAACATCAGAGGTTTTGACAACATCCCACAAAAATTCATGGGTTAAATAACACTAAATCTCACCTTAGAGCCTAAGGCACTACCAACTACTTACCAAGTCATGCCCAATAACCTCAACTATAATTTATTACTTGGTTGACCTTGGATCCATGATATGCATGCAATCCCTTCTACACTCCATGCTTGTCCAAAATTTAGTCACAAAGGCTACATATACACATTACCACTAGAAAATGAACCTTTTAAATACTGCCATGTTGCCAAAACTCCAAAAAATTATATTTTTCACTTTAATCTTGATAATACACCTAAACAACCTATTATTCATAGTTTACCCTTAACACATCAACAAATTCCAAGTTTCATAATAAAACTAACACCAAATCACCACTTTACCTCTCTTTTTTTACTTGAATGTCTTAATAAGATGGGATATCATGGCAAAGGTCTTGGAAAACACAAATTAGGAATAGTTAATCCTGTCAAGGCATCTACACAACATGGAATGCAAGGGCTAGGATATCAGCTGACCCATCTTCAAAATAAGCCTTCTTCCACCACTTCAAAGCATATAAAGTTTTGTCTACCCACTAAATTGGTAGATCACATCATTAATCATACTTCAACATTATTGTTGATTTATCTTGATCTCATTAATGACATATTTTCACCAGAAATGTTCACATTAGATGAATTCTCCAATGATGAATCCCTTCTATAATTTATTGAAGCATATGATGACCTTCCATCTTACTATCATATAAATATATTTAATCATCACATAATACCCACACATACTTTGGAGAAAGTCTAGATTCTCCCCAAGACATACCAATTGATTTAGATGATACTATTATTACCAATCCCTACACACTTGATTGTTCCACATTACTCAATGAAGAAATAGTTACTTTTAATTTTAGAACTGAACCCACATTATCTTTTTATCCATTTCCCTAGAAAATGAAGAAGATATAAATATTCATCAAAATTTAATAGATTCCTATAACTCTTTGCTTGGTCTTACTTAGATATGCTAGGAATTGATACATCTATAGCAGTCCATCAGATTCCCTTATACCTAGATGCCAAACCAATTAAGCAAAAAATTCACAAAATGCATCCTAAGGTATCTCTCGTAGTCAAATATAATATCTAATTCCTCTTATATGCTTGCTTCATTTGACCAATAACACACCTTGAATGGATTTCCAACATAGTCCATGTAGTAAAACCTAATGAACAAATTTGGTGTTGTTTCAATTCTCAAGATTTAAATAAAGAATGCCTAAAATATGGTTCCCCCTTACCTAATATCAACATGATCATCTATTCCATAGCTAGATATTAAATTTTATCATTTATGGATGGCTTTTATTAATATAACTAGATCAAGATTGCTAAAGAAGATCAAGATAAAACATCTTTTACAATACCCTGGGGCATATTTTATTCCATTGGCATACCTTTCAAATTAAAAAATGTTGGAGCCACATATCACCATACCATGACACATATTTTTCATGATCTAATTCACCATACTATCAAATATTATGTTAATGATATATTAGCTAAATATAAATAATGACAATATCATGTTATTGATTTACAAAAGATCTTTCAAAGACTCCAAAAAAACATTTCTGACTAAATCCAAAGAAATGTGTGTTTGTAGTTACATCAAGAAAACTCCTAGGTTTCATTATTTCTTAGCATGTCATAGAGGTTGACCCTAAGAGAGTCAAAGAAATTATCGATATGCCACCTCCCATGAACTTAAAACAACTTCAAACCCAATAAAGTAAGATCTAAGTAATCCAACATTTTGTATCTCAACTTATTGATAAAACTCAGTCGTTCACTCGATTATTAAAGAAAGATACAAAGTTTTTCTGGAATCAAGCTTTTCAAGTAAGCTTCGATACAATACAGTAATATTTTATTAATCCAAATATTTTAGTACCACCTATCCTTGATAAGCCTTTCCTACTGTATATCTCAACATTAGTAGTTTATTAGCACTCTTATCATAACATGATGATCAACATACAAAGTGAGTAGTTTATTACATTAGTCACACACTGGTTGATTATGAAAAAAATATTCCATAATAGGAAAACTATCTAGCATTAGCTTTTTCCACACAAAAAAATTGGCATTACATGGTCAATAATGAGACTCAAGTCATTACAAAAGCAAACCCCTTGAAGTTTCTAATGGCAAAACCACATCTCTCTGGTCGCATCACAAACTAGGTCATGTTATTAATAGAGTTTGAATTAAAAATAGTTATCCAAAAATCAATAAAGGGCCAAATCATTATAGATCATTTGGTAGACATACCACTCTTGGATACTAATCATATTAATGACACATTTAGAGATGATTTCACTACCTATTCTACTCATTCTAATACTTGGACCATGTTCTTTGATGGTTCTCAATGTGCATCTGATGCAGGGTTAGGTTTCTTTGATGGTTCTCAATGTGCATCTGATGTAGGGGTAGGCATTGTCTTTGTTGACCCTTTTACTCACAATACTTATAGCATATCGATTAAGTTTTTCCTACACCAATAACATCGTAGAATATGAAGCACTTATATTAGGTCTATTTTCCACCTAGTCCCTCCATATTAGATCTATTTAATTTTTTGGTTATTCCTAACTTGTCGTCAACAATTCAATGATGTCTACAAGAAAAATAAGAACATCTTATCCCATACCAAAATATGGTACAATATTTATCATCATAGTTTGACTACTTTTCTATAGAAAGTATACCAAGAAAATATAACCAAAACACATATGCAATGGCAAGTGTTGCATCTTTGATTCCTATTGACATAAATTATGGTCGAGTCATTTTCACAATTAAATAATTACAATCACCATCAATATCCAACATAGATTTGATCGCACTATCTGTCTTAGCCTCTACATGTAGTTTCATAGATCTAGAATGGTTCTCTAATATCTAGAATTTTTAAAACAAATCTATTACCCTAGACACTTTTTCACAAAATTTCAAATTATTGTTAGAAAAATAAGCACTTGATGTAGACACTATAAAACTTCACACATAGTTCTAGTTATTGAAATTCCTTGGGTTTCTATTTAACCTCTTTCAACTATACCTATAAGGTCAAGAAACCTGCCTGACCTAACCCACTTAACTAACCCAAAGTCAAGTTATCCACTTGACTAACTTAATTCACCTTGTCATCATTTTAACCCACTTTTTTCCTAGGTCCTAGACTGATGACGATCACCTTGACCAACGATGGTCAGGATGCACCACCTAGACTTTTAGCATGCAAGCCACATGCAAACCACCACTTTTATTTTTTAAATATATATCATTTAAATCTTGTTGTGATCCTTTGCATGTAAAATTTATATTTAGATGGCCTAGTTACAACTTCACTTCCACCTCTTGATTATGCCTATAAGAGAGAGAGGGTTACAGGAGAATATGATCTATAATTATTATCAATATCTTTGTGTATCCAAAATATCTTTTGTAGGTCAATCAACATCACCAACATTATCAAGTGCCATCATCCATCTTATTGGGAGCTGACTCACTATCACCTCTCAACCAAGATTTCAAGTATCATTACTCTACCATAATTAGCCTTGATTCTACTAACTAGCAATCCATCTCAACCGTCCACCTAACTAACTTTTGATAAGGCACATATTTGATTTTTGGTATCCACTTATCATATTTCAATTTCAAGATCATCCTAGTCCTTATCTACCTCTCAAAACATACCTTCTAAGTCCTATCAATCAACAACACCAACCCTAATCCCAGTTCCAATAATAGGCAACTGGTGATGGTTACCTAACTAATGATAGTTAGCCTTAACTAGTGATGGTTAGATGACTGATGACTATTATCCTCAATCAGTGATGGTTAGATGACCAATTATAGTCACCTATGGCACCAAAAACCAACAAGTTAATTCAACCTACTTGCACCTAACCAAATCTAATTTTTTATGTCCCTACTTATTCATAGATTTATTTTAGATTTTTTGAGGCATACCTCGACCCCTTAGCACTAGTACTAATCATTTTATCACTAATTTGATAATTTCTAGTCTATTTTCATAACAAGCATTCTTGTGTTCAATTCTAATACCTTTTGATTATTGATGCAAGTACCTTCTTTCCAATTTTGTGAACTTAATTATTTAAAATGTGTGGATTGACAGTCCCTAAGGAAGCTCTCACTCCTAAGATCTATCTATTGCTAGGCAATCCACCCAACTATCTACCTAATAAACAAGTCTGCTTTAGTTCTTTCTTATCTATAGGTCTTCCTCCCAAGTCAAAGAGGATCTCCTCACATCTTCTGAAACAATGCATGCATAACCATAACTAGGTATTCCTAACACAACCTATACTTAGTTTCTTCTTTCCCTTTTCCAAATAATACATATAAATTCATAGAAACATTCTGACATGTCAGGTGGGACCTAAAGTCTTCATTCCCATTTTATTTACATTTGTATACTCTTCTCTCTATTTGTGCTCACAATTGAAACTAAAATTTCTTTTGGGATTAAAATTATCTATATCCATTACTTTTTTTTAGCATTAGTTTAGTTTGAATTAAATCAAAGTAATCTTATCGTAGCACCATTTTTATTGAACACATTAGCCAAACACTTTCATCAATCAAACATCAAAATAATTTGAGACAAGGCCTAACTAAAATTTCATCACCTAGTGGTCACTTTACCCATTTTTAACAATCTTACTTGGAGGTCATTACTAAGGGGAAAACTAAAGCAGTTCTCTAGTTGAGTATAAACTCTAGATATCAATATATACTGGCTAAGCATCTGACACCCTTGTCACTATGGAACTATGATGTGAGGGGTTAGCCCCCAATACCAAGCTACATATAGATTTTAATATAGATTATTTTGAGCACCTAAGCAAATCAAAACCAACCATAGACTGCTTTTATAGTACTTGATCTACAAGCCAACTTTTGTCATGCAAACTAAGGCATAAACCAAAAGTGAGATTAAAACTAACCTCTAGGCTTAATGTACTTCATAGTGTGTCTTTTGATTTCCTTGATCATTTTCTTATCTTCTTATTTGAGTGGTGAGTTTGTTCTTTTTTTCTCTCCCCCTTTATTATATGGTTATCACTTTCCAACAGTGAAGAGACCTAGTAGAGCAAAACCTACCACTTAAATCAACCTCTTCTACCTCCTCATCTATGGAGTATGTCTTTGATGCCAAAGATTCACTTCATCCATTGGTAATCCCTACTTCTCCTTAGGTATTTCCTTGAGGAGACATGGATTTTACCACTTTTTTAGACAATAATCTAAATTCCCTTCAGCACTACCTTAACACCTCCCCTCACCATATCCTATTTTCAACTCCATCTCAAGATCCTCCTTATGGCATGCCATCCCACATTATGAAGGGTATCTTTGTTCCCATGATCACCACCCAACCTTTGACCACCCAAGCATCTTTGTTTACTAACCCCTTTGATACCATAGGTAAAAACCAACCTATCTAACCAACCACTACCCTTACACCTTTTCCCCCTACCAGTGACTCCTCTACCTTGGGGACAAACCAACCATTAACCCATCATGATCCAATTATTATTAGTGAATTTACAACCAATACTACCAACCTTCCCTTTATCAAACCTATCCCATTGGTCAATACCACTTTACTAAGATTAGGGGTGTATCCCTTCTACCTAACCACCCATTAGCACAAAGGTCACTACCTCACCTCTTATCACCAACCCAACTACCACCCATACCCAACCCATAGGAATCCGTCAACAAGTATCCATCACACCCAACCTAGGTTACATCCCTAACTTGCAAGGGTATTTACCTACTACCTAATCACTATCATCTACCTACCCTTACATACCACCTATCCAACTTTTAGTATCCACATTCCAAAATGTGACAACCTCTCAACCATCCAATAGTTACCATTATGTTACCCAACCTCAACCATAGTATCAACCTTACAATACTTTTGGTGCACCACCTCAAACCAACTTAATGAAGATGCTCATATACAAGATGACAAACCTTGTGTCATCCATTTCAAGGGATCATAACATCCTATCCTATGGTTAGATTTGTAATGAACCTATTCATCCTTCTATCCCCTTCAAACCTTACCCTCCTCAATGGGAGCTTCTAAAATTTACCAAATTTTAGAACAAGGAAGACCCCCAACAACACCTTAGGGATTTTAGGCATGCATGTTACATGATTGCTTATGATGATGCCCTTATCCTTCAAACCTTCCTCATGCCTTTATCTAGCCTAGCACTTGACTGGTATAGTGCCCTCATTAAGCATTTCATCTTTTCTTTCACACAACTAGCACAAGTCTTCTTAGATCACTTTTTTATTAACATTTCCAATAAAGTCTATATCACCAACCTCTATTCTATCAAGCTCTTCGATGATGAATCCATTGTCAACTTTGTTGCTTATTGGAGAAGCTTGAGTAATTAGCTTTCATTTTCTTTGCCTCAACCTAAACTTATAGAACTTTTTGCTCTAGCCTACACCAAGCATATATCATCTATACTGCATGTCTAAAGATTCAAAAAATTTGATGAGGCTTTTACCATGGCACGTAAGATAAAAACTTGAGCCATAGAAGAAGGTAAATTGAAGTTATGAAAAAAGAACTCTACCTTCAATACCAATGAAACCTCTTCCTCCAAACCAAGTAACCAAGCTAATACCAAAACCAAGAGCAAGGGAACTATAAATGTAGTTGTCCTTAAAATCACCCCTCCACCCAATGTCAATCAACAAAATTCTTCCAACCAAAACACAAGGAACCCAGACCAAAGCAACCAAAAATAATTCAATCCACTTAGAGAATATTATACCTCAATTCTGGAGAAGCTACTAAAAGCTACCCTTATACAACTTCTACCCATTAAACCTCCCCAGCAGTTTGATTCTTCTCATTCAACACCTATTTGATAAAATGAGAATGACCTTTGTGCTTTTCATAAGGTAATTGGACATGATTCCTGTAGACACCTAAAAAGTGTCTAACCCTTGGTCTTCCTCTCTCCCCTTGGTCCCTTGCCACTTCGACTATCCCTAACCTACCTAGGTCTTATTAATTGAAAATAATCATCTATTTTTAATTAATAAGTCCCTTTTTTCCCTCTCCTTGCCACCTCGCCACCCTAGGATACCCTCCTTGGATCCCCTTTATTCCCCACATGGCCATTTAATGCCTTAGACTCCCATTCCAATCTCTTTTCTCGCCCATTTAACCCCCGTCGACCGTTTCATCCTCGCATTCATTTGACCCGGCCGTTGGGAAACGGATGAAAGGCTATTTTTAGCCTTTCTCCAGCCTTTCATCCATCGACGTCGGTCATCCTTCGGCTGACGTCGGTGATATTGCCGGCGTCGGCACCCTTCATAACGATTTTCTTCACCGTTATCTCTCTCTGGTTCTCTCTTGGCTTCTCTTCACTTCTCTGCGTTTCTCTCTGGCATCCCGACTCTTCAACCTTCGTATCAGACCCTTGTATTCACCCTTTTACTTGACCTCTCTCCCAATCAATCTGACTCTCTCCCTCAGGTACACAGCAATCTTTTGCAAGTGAACAACAGGGATTCTTCATCAGCAACAGGTCTTCAACAAGCGGCAACAAGATCAACACCTTCTTCAGCAGGGCACAGGTAAGTACTCTGTTTATTTTCTTTATGCTTTCTAGTTATCATGTTTTAAACTAGATTCAGCTCTTCTATCCCCCCAGACTGCTAACCAAACCAGGCAGACCCGGATTCCTATCTCCCTGATTGGCTTCCTCTATCTCTCTGTCCCTCTCTGTCCATTTGACTCCCCTGTATCTCTGCACGGACCCCCTGACTGCCTCAAATCAGACTCAGACCCGTCCACAGACCAGCCCACAGACCAAACCCGGACCATCCACAGACCAGACCCTGCCCTGACCCGTCTAGAGGCCATTGCCCCGACCGACGCCGGTCATTACCCCCACCGACGTCGGCAGACTAACCGACATCGGCAGACCCGACAACCGACGCCGGTAGGACCACCGACGCCGGCGACTGTGACCAGGCCGACAGCTTCTTCCAGGTAAGCCTTTGCTTCCTTTTCTCTTTTAGTTTGCTATCATTTCAGTTTATTTTGGCATTCTGTCATTTCCTCAGTCATTTATCTTTTATCAAAATAGTGGGTTGACCTCCCTTAAGGAAGTTCTCATACTTCTGGGAACAAGCTTTCGCTTGGCAACCCACCGCCTATCCATCTAACCTTTTTCTTGTCCAAGTTTCCTTTTTTCTTGCAGGTGTCATTCCTCCACAGCCAAAGAGGAGTGCCCACAAGCGTCTGGATTACGGTGCGCGATCTTTATCCAGGTACTTCCCAAGCCTTGTCCATTATTCTTTTAGTTTCTTCTTTCTCTTAAATCTGAAAAGCGAATTAGCGATAGAAACATCTCTGGCACGCCCGGTGGGACCCTAGGTTCCTCCTGGGTTCCTTTTCTTCTTCATTCATTTAGGAGCATTAGGTTCTTACCTTTTCTCCTCCTTCTTTTCTTCTCAATGACACTATAAGCAGGACTAAAACGAATCTTTCTTCCTTGCATTTCTAGACTAGTCTAAACATCATACTCTCAACCCTTTCTCAAACTTGTCTTCATAACAAACATCACATTTCGACTTGGGCATTAAAACGTATTGCACTTTCATTTCTGCTTGTGCTTGCATTAGTCCACATCTAGTAACTTAAACGCATATTGAATAAATCGTAGACACTTGATGTTACACTACCTGACCACATGCACTAAACGAACATAAAACTTACTTGAGACAAGGCCCGACTGGGATTTCATCCCCCAGCGGATACCTTACCCGTCCCGGTGACCCTACTTGGATTTCATCACCAAGGGGGAAGCCCACTCCGTTATCTGGTGGAGGATAAACTCTAGGCGAGGTATATCTTGGCTAAGCGAGACCAGCTAACCACTGGAATCGTGAAGTGAGGGGAGCTTGCTCCTTAGCACCAGGCCACGTACCAGACCTAACACAGACTTTGAGCGCCTAAAACAACACCTGAAACCATCTTTAGACCGCCTTCTTCTAGGACCCATTTTTCAGCCAATCTCCCCAAACATTCATCTAAGGCATAAGCCATAAGATTCTAAAGTTAATTCCTAGGATTTATCGCTTAGGCTTGTCTGTCTCTCTCTGTTTTCCTCTTCTCATCTGTTTGTTTGAGTGAGTGAGGATGCTTTCTTCATTGTTTTTTCCAAGAATCTTCAAATCTTTTGGTTCTCTGGAAAACACAGTCACCGACATTAGTTCTGCCACCGACATCGGCTTTCCCCTGTCACCGGCATCGGTTCTGCTACCGACGTCAACTTCCTCTATTGCCAGCATCAGTTATCTCACCGACATCGGCCACATTTCTTACCGACATCGGTTTTTCAACCGACGTCGGTCTCTGTCACTATCCTTTTTCTTCAAAACCAACAGCCTAAACCCTGTCCCTTCTCTGTCAAAACTCCATTCTGGTTTTCTGAGACTGCAAGAACACAGTTTCTGGAACCAGGACTCTCTTCTCAACCACTTTAGCCAACAGCCACTTCCGTCTATCCCGTCCCTAACCAGTCCTATCATGGAGTTCCACTTGGAGACTGAAAGAACTCCTACAGGACCGACCCCGACCCCGACCCCGACTCAAATTCCCATCATTCCTAAAGGGGACCAAGATTTCGAGAGATTTTTGGACCTCAATACTGCAGCCCTCTAAAACTATCTCGCGAGAAACCCAACGCGAGACCTTTTGGGTGACGTGGCGACGACATCCACACCATTCGCCACCCAACCCTTTTTGACTCAGCCTTTCGCCTCAACTATTAACCCAACCATGGCCAATACGCAAAGTTTGGCCTCCCCATCTATTTTTAGACCGACCTCCATCGGGGTTCCATTACCCCCTTAACCACCTACAATTCAACCAAGTTCTACATCATATCAGAACTTGATTGCCTCGACCCCTCACACTCTTGCGCCCATAAATGTAGGAGTGCCAACCTATCTTTCTACCAGTGCCGCCATTCAACCACCTTTGGCGGTGCCCAGTCAACTTATACCTTCAACCTTCATAACGCAACCACCTTTAGCCTCCATTTCTGCCCCTACGACTAGTCATCCGTATATTGTACAACCGACTATGTCACACGCCTCCTCTAGCCTCTTCCAAGCGCCTTACAACCTAGGGGGCGCTCAACCCGCCAATCCGTCAGCAGATCTTATCAAGATGCTAATGGATAAAATGTCCAGTCTCGAAGCTTCCATTTCCGGTTCAAGCAATACTTTGTCATATGACCAAATTTGCAACGAGCCCATCCATCCTTCCGTCCCTATTCGACCATACCCTAACCATTGGGAGCTTCCTAAATTCACTCGCTTTCAGAGTAAGGAAGACCCTCAACAACATCTACGGGCATTTAGACATGCCTGTTATCTTATTGCCCATGACGATGCGTTGCTTTTACGCACATTCCCTATGTCCCTTTCTGGCCCAGCCCTTGACTGGTATAGTTCTCTTGCCAGACACTCTATCTTTTCATTCATCCAACTCGCCCAACTGTTTCTTGACCATTTCTCAATCAACATCACCAAACAAGTTTCAATCACAGACCTTTACTCCATCAGGCAATTTGACGACGAATCAATTGTCGACTTTGTCGCTCGTTGGAGAGGTCTGATCAACCAGCTCTCCTTCTCTTTGCCTCAACCCGAGCTCATCGAGCTCTTCTCTCGAGGATGTGCCAGACACATCTCTTCTACCTTGCGGATTCAGACATTCCGCACTTTTGATGAAGCTTTCATCATGGCTCGAAAGCTCGAACTCCACGCCCTTGAAGAAGATAAGGTCAAATTGCGTCACACCAACGCAAAAACCAATGGCCATTCTTCTTCCAGATCTTCTTCCTCTGCCAATTCCGAATCTAAAGGATATTAGATTAAACAAAATACAGAGAAAAAATGAGATTGAGAATAGCAGAGCACACATTCCACGTTCAACTAAGCATGAAGGCCTATTAAATAGGCAAACAAATGAAATACCCGTGAAGCATGAGACGGGTATAATAAAACTAACCTATGTCGGCTTGCATGAAATAACAAAGGCCGAATAAACAACTAACCTCTTAACCAAAGTGGTTAAGGAAACTAACCAAAATAAATTACCTTAGTAAATAACCTAAGGTAAATACAATAATATGCTAACACCCTCCCTTAATGACTAAACCAGAAACAAGACCAAGTTTATCTCTAAATTTTATGAACTTGTCTGTACCAAGTGGTTTGGTCATTATATCAGCTGGCTGCTCTGCAGTGGGGCAGTAGAAGAGACTGATTTCTTCATTTGTAACCAACTGTCGGATGTAATGATGGTGAACCTCAATGTGTTTGGTCCTGGCATGAAATACTGGATTCTTCACCATCTTCAAAACACTTTGGTTGTCACAAAAAATTGGAGTAGGCTTTGATGACTCAAACTGAAGATCCTCCAAAATTTCCTTTATCCACATGGTTTCACAACCTGCACTAACCACAGCTTTATACTCTGCTTCTGTTGAAGATAATGCTACTGTAGTTTGTAGTTTGCTCTGCCATGAGAAAACTCCTGAACCAAAAGTGAAAACATACCCTGTTGTAGATTTTCTTGAATCAACTGAACCTGCCCAATCAGAATCAGAATATCCTAAAAGTTCAAAATCTACAGACTTCTTATACAGTATGCCAAAGTCAAGAGTACCTTTAACATATCTTAATACTCATTTTGCAGCTAACCAATGGACTTCCTGTGGTTTAGACATGAAGCGAGATAGAAAACTCACTGCAAAACAAATATCCGGTCTAGTGGTAGTGAGGTAAATGAGACTACCCACTAGCTGCCGATACACTGTTTCATTGACCGGAGGTGAATCAGTGTTTGTTGAAATGTTAGCTCCTGTTTCCATAGGTGTGTGAGTTGGATTACAATCCATCATTCTAAACCTTTCTAGCAATGAACTGGCATACTTATTCTGTGACACAAATATAGTATTACCACTTTGCCAAAACTCAACACCTAAACAGTATTTTAGTAGTCCTAAGTCTGTCATGTCAAAAGTACAACAAACATCAGCTTTCATTTGCTGAATGAGACTAGTACTACTCCCAGTGATGGCTATATCATCAACATATATAATGAGAATCAAGATATCATCACCAGACACCTTTACATAGAGAGTTGGTTCCGAGTTACACCTTTTGAAACCTGACTCCCTAAGATATGAGTCTATTTTTGTATACCAAGCTCGAGGAGCCTGCTTAAGTCCATACAAGGACTTGATCAACCTGCAAACAAGATGTTCCTTACCAGGAACCTGAAAACCCTGTGGCTGAACCATGTAGACTTCCTCCTCTAGATCTCCATTCAAGAAAGCACTCTTTACATCCATTTGGTGCACCTGCCATCCAAACTGAGCAGCAATAGCAATAATCAAACGAAAAGTTACCATCTTGGTGGTTGGAGCAAAAGTCTCCTCATAATCAACCCCTTCCTCTTGTGCATAACCTTTTGCAACAAGTCTGGCTTTGTGTTTGTCCAAGGAACCATCTGCTTTGTATTTTACCTTATAAATCCACTTACAACCAATGGATTTCTTTCCTGGTGGTAGTTCCATTAACTTCCAAGTATTATTTTTCATCAAGGAATCATATTCCAATTGCATTGCTGATTCCCACTCAGACTTCCCTTTGGCCTCTGAAAAAGAATTAGGCTCAAATACTTGTGAAACATCAGTTGTTAGAGCAAGATTAACATGCTCACCTCTATTACCAAACTGCTTTCCCGATCTCAGTCTTCTACTTTCCACATCTTGTGGCAAGTCTCCTTCTTTTAGTGCTTCAATTGTGGCAGTATACCACTTTGGCTTCTTTGGTTGTGTTGCTGGAACCTCACAATGACCTGTATCAATTCCCTCCCTGGAATGTGATTCCACTGATGAACAAGAATCCTGCTCATTTTTCACATTATGACTAATAATGGAATCATTAGATAACAATGACTCAATATCTGAAACTTGACCAGTTGCTGTGAAGTATGGCATTTGTTCACTTACTATGACATCTCTATTTACCACAACTTTGTTAGTAGAAACATCAAGTAATCTGTAGGCCTTTGACTGATCACTGTATCCAACAAACATGTATGTTTTGCTTTTTGCATCCAAATTTTTTCTCTTTTGACTAGGAATAACTGCAAAAGCTACACAACCAAAAATTCTGAAATCACTTACATCTGGAGTTCGACCTGACCAAGCCTCCTCTGGAGTCAAATTCTCCAAAGCTTTTGTAGGACTTCTGTTGAGGATGTATACTGCTGTATTCACTGCCTCTGCCCAATACTTGTATGGGACATTTCTGCTTTGGACCATACAACGAGCCATGTCCATCACCGTCCTATTACGCCTTTCCACAACTCCATTTTGCTGTGGAGTGTAAGGTGTAGTGTATTGTCTGTGTATGCCTTCAGTGGCACAAAAGTCCTTGAACTATTTTGAGATGAACTCACCCCCATTATCCGTTCTAAGAGATTTCACTGGCCGTCCTGCCTGTTTTTCAACCATAGCTTTCCAAGTAAGAAAGTTAGAAAAACAATCAGATTTCTTTACTAGAAAGTATACCCACTTTTTCCTAGAGAAATCATCAACCAGTAACAGGAAATAACGGGCACTAGAAGGGGTAGGTGTCTGCATTGGACCATGCAAATCCGCATGTACCAAATCCAATACTCCGTTTGCTCTCGAAGCTTTACCAACATCAAATGAATGTCTAACTTGCTTCCCCAACTGACATCCAGTACATACATGATGATTATGCCGAATAGAAGGAATCCCGTTAACCATCTTAGTCTTACTCAATGTAGTCAAATACTGAAAATTCAAATGCCCATACCTTTCATGCCATAGTGAACTTGTGCTATCAACTGCTGCAAGTGCACTTTCTTTTGCTTTGATTGGATCTGCAAGCTTATACAAGCCTTTCTCACCGATCCCAACAGCAATAATCTTGTTATCTTTAGTGGTGACTAAACATTGTTGTTCTTGAAATTTTACAACAAAATCAGATTTTGAGGTGATCTCACTGATTGAAAGAAGATTTTTGTTCATATCCGGTACATACCTAACATTCTTGAATGTATAATTTACTGTACCATTAAAACTTATATGAACATTACCAAATCCTTTCACAAAATATGTTGTACCATCTCCTAAAGATACAGATTCATTACTACTGTTATCTTCAACAAAATCCACATACCAGTCCTTATGGCATGTATAATGGCGAGATGCCCCTGAATCAAAGTACCAAGCTCGATCCACCACAGAATTACCACTGGAAGCCATGAAAGCAAAATTTGGTGATTCCTCGCCTTCACCTTCATCTACATTCGCATGATGAGCTTTCTTTCTGGGGTTAGCCATATCATGTTGTCTTTTCCTACAATCTTTCTTAAGGTGACCAGGTTTCTTACAGTAAAAACATTTCCATTTAGATCTCTTATTACCACTTACTTGTGAAGATTCTGATGGATAGCTATTTTTATCAGACTGCTTACCCTTTTCCTTAATAAAGAATGCACTCTCTGTGGAAGTGGATGTAGACAACACTGCATGCTCCTGTCGTCTCTCCTTTTGCAATAGCAATGTAGACAATGTTTCAAAATCCAAAGTCTGCATCTCAGCAATCATGTGCAAGGACTCCACAAATGACTCAAATGATGGTGGAAGATTTTGCATAACAAGAGCAATCAAATCTTGCTCATCAACAGGTTTCTGCACTGCTTTCAACTGGTCACTAATGTCCTTGATCTACAATAAAAACTCAGAAATGGAGCCACCTTCCTGCATCTTAGTGGAAAACAACAAATTCTTCAAATACAACACTCTACCGGCTTCAGAAGCCTGATATTTTGAAGATAAAGTTTTCCATAAATCTGATGCTATAGTCGCATTTCTGACCTCTGAGATTAGATTATCTGCTACTGACAATTTTAACAACATGAGAGCCTCACGATGACGTTTATCATAGTCATTGGTAGCAGTGGCAGGCCTTTGCTCTTTACCGAGCACTATTTGATCAATATTCAGATATTCACATATTGTCAAAACCTTGTGACTCCACAAACTAAAGTTCTTGCCAGTCAATTTCTGAGAATCTCGTAGTAACAGGTGTTGAATACTAGCCATTTTACCTAGTTTTTCACGAAAATGATAAAATCGGAAAAACTATAATGACTTTTTTTTTTTTTTTTTTTTATAAAAAAAAAAAAAAAATTCCTTCTACACACTGATTCTATATTGACACTGAACAACCTTATCCGGTTTTTGGCAATAAATTCAATACCGTTTGCAAGATCACAAAAAATATACCACTGAAACAATTAAATCGGGAAAACTACAATTCTGATTTAAAAAATTCTTTCTCCGTTGACATCCAGATAAAAAACCCAGAAAACGGTAAAATTTTTCTCTTTTCAGACGCTTCTGTGATTATTAGTCAGCGGTAGGTCCCCAATAACCCTTATTGGCTAAAGTTTTGATTTATTTCAATTAAAAAATAAAAATAATTGAAATATTAAAAACTTTAGGCTAAAAATTTTATAAAAAAATTCAGCCAATCAGAAAATTGGCCTACCTCTGAAACTTCAGGCGAAGATTCTGAGCCCGTTTCTCAACCAAATTGCAAACCGTTTTCACCAGTGTCTTAGTTTTGATTTAACTTGCAATTTAGACTTTTGTTTCGCTGAAAAAGATGAAGAAATGAATTTTTCTGATTTTGCCGAATCCGTACGGCGCCCAACACAGAGATAAATTCAACAGAGGCTTTGAGCCTCTAAAACAGCTTGTTTTTGCTTCCTTTTGGTCTTATTTAGCCTTCTGATACTTCCTGGCAATTTTCAGACCTTCTGGTTGAGTTTTCCGAATTCCGTGATGCTTTCTCTCTCCTCGGCTCTCCACTGGGTGCCTGAAGCTCCTCCCTGGCAAGACACCGACCTCTCTCTGGCTTCCACAAACCTTCACTCAGGTTCTACAAACCATAGGCTCTGATACCATATTAGATTAAACAAAATACAGAGAAAAAATGAGATTGAGAATAGCAGAGCACACATTCCACGTTCAACTAAGCATGAAGGCCTATTAAATAGGCAAACAAATGAAATACCCGTGAAGCATGAGACGGGTATAATAAAACTAACCTATGTCGGCTTGCATGAAATAACAAAGGCCGAATAAACAACTAACCTCTTAACCAAAGTGGTTAAGGAAACTAACCAAAATAAATTACCTTAGTAAATAACCTAAGGTAAATACAATAATATGCTAACAAAGGAGTGGCCAATACTGTGGTCGTTAGATCACCATCATCGACGTCAACTAATTACTCTCAACCTTCGACATCTCCAAGCATCACCAAACAATTCCAACAACGGTACATTCAGCATTCTTACACTCCACTTGGAGAACCATACGCTTCCGTTTTGGAAAAACTTCTCAAGCAGGGGGTCCTCAATCTCCCTCCAATCCGACCACCTCAATTTGACCCTTCAAAAGCCATCCCTACATGGTATAGGGAGGCCGACTTCTGTCCCTTTCATCGCGTCCAAGGCCATGACATCGACAACTGCCGAACTTTCAAAAACATCGTCCAGAACATGATCGACAAGGGGGATCTTATTTTAGATAACCCGAACACCCCTCCTAACCAACATATCGACATCTTCAAACAACCATTCCCAAATCATCCGCCTACTCAAAACAACATCCAGACTTCGACCAATGACCCTCAAAACCATGACATTCACACGATTAGCACTATCTTGCCTCTTGTCCTTGACCAACCTCTTCCATTAAAGGATGAAGAACCTTCTTCTCCTACAAGTCCTCCATCTACCTCCCTTGTATTGGAAGACGCCTTGACCACACCAACGCCATCAAGCTCACCTTCATCCGAAGACCCTACCTTGCCTACTCCTCAACTACAAGTAGAAGGCACGATCATCCATGCCCTCTGCCCACTTGAGGAACCGCCCTCTCTTATTTCTTCTCCACCAAGAGAAGAACCAGTCTCTCCACCCATTTCAACCGAGGAAGCCCCAGTCATGGTTTCCTCCTGCCCTTTGCCTGAGATTGCTATATCTCGCGCACCTCCATCCACATCTAAACCCAAACCCACATCTAACCTCGCCTCACACAATAGTGGCCCTCGACCCAAACACACGAAGACCACTAGACCTCATTGGAGGACTCCTCCTCCACCTTCGTCATTACCCTCTATCTTGGGCCCGCATCCGTCCACTTTAATAGGAGTGCTTCCCACTCCCATCCTTCACAGAGGCACATCGCCTCCATTACTCCCTCATCCCATCAGACATACATCTCCTCCAAACCCTCGACCTATGCCTCCTTCGCCTCCCAAACCAACGTCACCAATCCTCACTGCAATAAAACATCCCGACCCGTTAGCAGGTTCATATGCCTTGCTCTTACGGCACTTATTGCAGTCATCTCGTATCGACCTCCCGCCTCTTATACAATATTAATCTCTCGGACCTAAACCACCTTGGTTCGACCACACTTGCATTTGTGCGTATCATCGCACGCCTGGACACGACACTGAACATTGTTGTGCCCTCAAGGTTACCATTCGCCAATGTTTGGAGAATGACACCTCTCTTTTCAACCACATCATCAGTAAACCTTCAACACCGCCTCACTCATCAACTCTCGGATCAAGGCCATCTTGGTTCGATAACTCTACGTTCTGCCATTATCATCACACTCCGGGACATGACACTGAGCATTGTTGTGCTCTCAAAGCTGTCATTCGTCAACAACGAAAAAAGGATTCCCTTCTCACCAAGGATCCTCTTGACCACCTCTTCAACAAAACATCAAACCCGACTCATGCCTCTCCAACCTCATCATCTAAATCGGGATCTCCACGCCAGACTGTGGTCCCTTCGCCGCCTTTGACCCCCTTATTCGACATTAATACCATCCATCTGACTACTAAACCTCAACCGACCTTAACCAATCTTTCAAACATTCTCCCTACCCGCTGGGGGAACTCATCCTTCATCCAAACCTCGACCAACTCTTCAACCCAGTCTCTACCACATATCAATCACTTATTTAATCTTAAATCTCGACCAAGTGTCCATCGACCTAACCCTCGACCAATTATTCGACTAGTCTCAACCAAAATTCAACCAAATATCAATCAACCAGACCTCTCGACCAAACATTCAACCTTTTTCAACCAACCAACGACAATGTCAACCAACTTCACATCCATCAATCAACACCTGACCAATCTGGAAAGAGGCAAATTGGGGCAAGTTTGCTCCTAATTGACTCGGACCTTAACATACTAGCATGGCCCAGGGTCTTATTAGACCTTAAAACCCCTTCTTATGTCTCGCGTCTTCGACCTTTCTTCTGTTAGTCGAGTACTCGCCTACTTGACACGTAACTTGAGCTCGTCCCTTGAGCAATCCCCATCCTCTTAATCCTAATGCCTTTCAACCTTATTCTTCTTAACAATTCCTACAACCCTTTTATGATGCATGGATGCTTTGTCCTAATAAAAGGGAGCCCTTGACCTTCTACAGTCTTGTCCATGACTCACATTTCTCTAAAAATCAAAAAATCAAAATCAAGATGTCAAAACATATCCAAGGTCACCATATCAATTCAAAAAGACAGACTGCTCCCTAGAAGGACAGCTGTACTATCATTGCTGTATTACTAGACTGATCCCTCGAAGGACAACTAGGCCAACTTATCAAACATTTTATTAAGCAAAAATATAGACCACTCCCTCGAAGGATGGCTATGACTAATCTCGCTACAAACAGCAACCTTTCTTAGAAGCTTCCCGCATTGATCAGCTTCGCAACATGACCACTACATCAAAAGACATCTCTATGTAGGCTTCCCGCATCGATCAGCCTGCCCAAAAAAAAAAAAAAAAAAAAAATGGGTCGTGGACTTGGCTTCTAGCTGTCTCAGGGTCTCCTATAAAAAGGGGCACGGTTATTCCTGCTCTTAAACTGGGTTACCCTATCTTCCTCCTATCACCTGCTCAGGGGACTTCGAGCTCACTTTAATGTCAAAGTGATTCGATTACCGTTCTAACACCACACTGGTCAACGACGTAATGCATGAACGGGGCTTTGGTTCTACTAACCCCCTATCTATGCTTCCTTTCTGGTCCTTGTCAATGAAAGAGCAATTTGTCTTTCATCTTTTCTCTACACTTTGGTCACATTAAACCAAACCAACTTCAACATTTTCAAACCAACCTCGACATTTTCAACATGACATCAGGCGTCGCCTTGTCCTTTTCACATAGTTTCCATGGACACCAATACACATGGAAACTACCGACCCGACCCAATTTATGTTAAGCATAAACCAATACTTGCTGAAGCATAAATAGACCTTCATTCATTTTTAGCATACATCCATCACGACTATGGAAACTTGCTAGGGATGAAAGACTCTCGACCAATGTTACAGAATACACCATTTGGAAAAGGCTGTAACATCTCTTCCCTCTCATCATTTCGACACTCAACCAAGCTCATCATCGACCATTTTGACCCTCGCAGTCTGAACTACATTGGTCTGAGGCCCTATGACCAGGGCTATGTAGGCAGCACTCAGATACCACATCTTCTGAGGTTAGCTCGACCACCCCCGTTTGTTCGTCTCTATGATGGACAAAACTTCTCTTCTTTGACTCTTATCACGACCAACTCCGTCGACTTTGACCAAGACCAATCATCGACTTTGACCAAGACCAATCAATCCCTCTGACCCTTCCTCCCTTTTAGGGAGAACTACATCGGCCTGAGGCCCTTCACACAGGGGCTATGTAGGCAGCACTCAGTTGACATGGGGTTTTCTGAGGTTAGCTCGGCCGCATCCTTTCGTCCATCCATCCTCTTGACCAATGACCATTGGAGATCATGCGTATCTCCTTCGACCTTCGACCACTTCCAAGACAGCGTGTTGCCTTGGTTGATTTTGCGTGTGTGCTACCTCACGGCTGGTTAGCAAAATTGTCCACAGACTATTTTTGACCCTCACAAGTATAGGATCGCAAGCCGGTTGATCCCTACTACTTGTGGCTTTTTCGTGTTTCTGGGAGCACTTCCTGAGCCTGGGATACCTGGCACATGATGACCATTTGGAGCTTCAGCTTAGATTGAGTGACCCGATCAGCAGATGACTAAATGCTGGGGCCCGGTTACTTCAATTTCGGCACTCCTTGACCCTCGACATGCGACAATTTGACCTACCTATCCCGTGACGTCGTATACGCGCAATCACGACTTTTGCAGCGTTTTCACTCACTTCTCTCTCTCTCATCTACCTTTTGTCAAATCAGCACCCGACATCAGGTTCCTTCCCTCGACTCCTACTTTGAGGGGGAATACCTCATCCACACTTCGGGGCAATCCACATCATCCCTCACCTGGGGCAACCACTCCCTGTTTTTGTCTTGCAGTTCATCCAGAACAACCAACAAGACAAAAAGGGGCAAATGTAGACACCTAAAAAGTGTCTAACCCTTGGTCTTCCTCTCTCCCCTTGGTCCCTTGCCACTTCGACTATCCCTAACCTATCTAGGTCTTATTAATTGAAAATAATCATCTATTTTTAATTAATAAGTCCCTTTTTTCCCTCTCCTTGCCACCTCGCCACCCTAGGATACCCTCCTTGGATCCCCTTTATTCCCCACATGGCCATTTAATGCCTTAGACTCCCATTCCAATCTCTTCACTCGCCCATTTAACCCCCGTCGACCGTTTCATCCTCGCATTCATTTGACCCGGCCATTGGGAAACGGATGAAAGGCTATTTTTAGCCTTTTTCCAGCCTTTCATCCGCCGACGTCGGTCATCCTTCGGCCGACGTCGGCGATATTGCCAGCGTCGGCACCCTTCATAACGGTTTTCTTCACCGTTATCTCTCTCCGGTTCTCTCTTGGCTTCTCTTCACTTCTCTACGTTTCTCTCTGGCATCCCGACTCTTCAACCTTCGTATCAGACCCTTGTATTCACCCTTTTACTTGACCTCTCTCCCAATCAATCTGACTCTCTCCCTCAGGTACACAGCAATCTTCTTCAAGTGAACAACAGGGATTCTTCATCAGCAACAGGTCTTCAACAAGCGGCAACAAGATCAACACCTTCTTCAGCAGGGCACAGGTAAGTACTCTGTTTATTTTCTTTATGCTTTCTAGTTATCATGTTTTAAACTAGATTCAGCTCTTCTATCCCCCCAGACTGCTAACCAAACCAGGCAGACCCGGATTCCTATCTCCTTGATTGGCTTCCTCTATCTCTCTGTCCCTCTCTGTCCATTTGACTCCCCTGTATCTCTGCACGGACCCCCTGACTGCCTCAAATCAGACTCAGACCCGTCCACAGACACGTCCACAGACCAGCCCACAGACCAAACCCAGACCATCCACAGACCAGACCCTACCCTGACCCGTCTAGAGGCCATTGCCCCGACCGACGCCGGTCATTACCCCCACCGACGTCGGCAGACTAACCGACATCGGCAGACCCGACAACCGATGCCGGTAGGACCACCGACGCCGGCGACTGTGACCAGGCCGACAGCTTCTTCCAGGTAAGCCTTTGCTTCCTTTTCTCTTTCAGTTTGCTATCATTTCAGTTTATTTTGGCATTCTGTCATTTCCTCAGTCATTTATCTTTTATCAAAATAGTGGGTTGACCTCCCTTAAGGAAGTTCTCATACTTCTGGGAACAAGCTTTCGCTTGGCAACCCACCGCCTATCCATCTAACCTTTTTCTTGTCCAAGTTTCCTTTTTTCTTGCAGGTGTCATTCCTCCACAGCCAAAGAGGAGTGCCCACAAGCGTCTGGATTACGGTGCGCGATCTTTATCCAGGTACTTCCCAAGCCTTGTCCATTATTCTTTTAGTTTCTTCTTTCTCTTAAATCTGAAAAGCGAATTAGCGATAGAAACATCTCTGGCACGCCCGGTGGGACCCTAGGTTCCTCCTGGGTTCCTTTTCTTCTTCATTCATTTAGGAGCATTAGGTTCTTACCTTTTCTCCTCCTTCTTTTCTTCTCAATGACACTATAAGCAGGATTAAAACGAATCTTTCTTCCTTGCATTTCTAGACTAGTCTAAACATCATACTCTCAACCCTTTCTCAAACTTGTCTTCATAACAAACATCACATTTCGACTTGGGCATTAAAACGTATTGCACTTTCATTTCTGCTTGTGCTTGCATTAGTCCACATCTAGTAACTTAAACGCATATTGAATAAATCGTAGACACTTGATGTTACACTACCTGACCACATGCACTAAACGAACATAAAACCTACTTGAGACAAGGCCCGACTGGGATTTCATCCCCCAGCGGATACCTTACCCGTCTCGGTGACCCTACTTGGATTTCATCACCAAGGGGGAAGCCCACTCCGTTCTCTGGCGAAGGATAAACTCTAGGCGAGGTATATCTTGGCTAAGCGAGACCAGCTAACCACTGGAATCGTGAAGTGAGGGGAGCTTGCTCCTTAGCACCAGGCCACGTACCAGACCTAACATAGACTTTGAGCGCCTAAAACAACACCTGAAACCATCTTTAGACCGCCTTCTTCTAGGACCCATTTTTCAGCCAATCTCCCCAAACATTCATCTAAGGCATAAGCCATAAGATTCTAAAGTTAATTCCTAGGATTTATCACTTAGGCTTGTCTGTCTCTCTCTGTTTTCCTCTTCTCATCTGTTTGTTTGAGTGAGTGAGGACGCTTTTTTCATTATTTTTTCCAAGAATCTTCAAATCTTTTGGTTCTCTGGAAAACACAGTCACCGACATCGGTTCTACCACCGACGTCGGCTTTCCCCTGTCACCGGCATCGGTTCTGCTACCGACGTCGGCTTCCTCTATTGCCAACATCAGTTATCTCACCGACGTCGGCCACATTTCTTACCGACATCAGTTTTTCAACTAACGTCGGTCTCTGTCACTGTCCTTTTTCTTCAAAACCAGCAGCCTAAACCCTGTCCCTTCTCTGTCAAAACTCCATTCTGGTTTTCTGAGACTGTAAGAACACAGTTTTTGGAACCAGGACTCTCTTCTCAACCACTTTAGCCAATAGCCACTTCTGTCTATCCCGTCCCTAACCAGTCCTATCATGGAGTTCCACTCGGAGACTGAAAGAACTCCTACAGGACCGACCCCGACCCCGACCCCGACTCAAATTCCCATCATTCCTGAAGGGGACCAAGATTTCGAGAGATTCTTGGACCTCAATACCGCAGCCCTCCAAAACTATCTCGCGAGAAACCCAACGCGAGACCTTTCGGGTGACGTGGCGACGACATCCACACCATTCGCCACCCAACCCTTTTTGACTCAGCCTTTCGCCTCAACTATTAACCCAACCATGGCCAATACGCAAAGTTTGGCCTCCCCGTCTATTTTTAGACCGACCTCCATCGGGGTTCCATTACCCCCTCAACCACCTACAATTCAACCAAGTTCTACATCATATCAGAACTTGATTGCCTCGACCCCTCACACTCTTGCGCCCATAAATGTAGGAGTGCCAACCTATCTTTCTACCAGTGCCGCCATTCAACCACCTTTGGCGGTGCCCAGTCAACTTATACCTTCAACCTTCATAATGCAACCACCTTTAGCCTCCATTTCTGCCCCTGCGACTAGTCATCCGTATATTGTACAACCGACTATGTCGCACGCCTCCTCTAGCCTCTTCCAAGCGCCTTACAACCTAGGTAGCGCTCAACCTGCCAATCCGTCAGCAGATCTTATCAAGATGCTGATGGATAAAATGTCCAGTCTCGAAGCTTCCATTTCCGGTTCAAGCAATACTTTGTCATATGACCAAATTTGCAACGAGCCCATCCATCCTTCCGTCGGTATTCGACCATACCCTAACCATTGGGAGCTTCCTAAATTCACTCGCTTTCAGAGTAAGGAAGACCCTCAACAACATCTACGGGCATTTAGACATGCATGTTATCTTATTGCCCATGACGATGCGTTGCTTTTACGCACGTTCCCTATGTCCCTTTCTGGCCCAGCCATTGACTGGTATAGTTCTCTTGCCAGACACTCTATCTTTTCATTCATCCAACTCGCCCAACTGTTTCTTGACCATTTCTCAATCAACATCACCAAACAAGTTTCAATCACAGACCTTTACTCCATCAGGCAATTTGACGACGAATCAATTGTCGACTTTGTCGCTCGTTGGAGAGGTCTGATCAACCAGCTCTCCTTCTCTTTGCCTCAACCCGAGCTCATCGAGCTCTTCTCTCGAGCATGTGCCAGACACATCCCTTCTACCTTGCGGATTCAGACATTCCGCACTTTTGACGAAGCTTTCATCATGGCTCGAAAGCTCGAACTCCGCGCCCTTGAAGAAGATAAGGTCAAATTGCGTCACACCAACGCAAAAACCAATGCCCATTCTTCTTCCAGACCTTCTTCCTCTGCCAGTTCCGAATCTAAAGGAGTGGCCAATACTGTGGTCGTTAGATCACCATCATCGATGTCAACTAATTACTCTCAACCTTCGACATCTCCAAGCATTACCAAACAATTCCAACAACGGTACATTCAGCATTCTTACACTCTACTTGGAGAACCATACGCTTCCGTTCTGGAAAAACTTCTCAAGCAGGGGGTCCTCAATCTCCCTCCAATCCGACCACCTCAATTTGACTCTTCAAAAGCCATCCCTACATGGTATAGGGAGGCCGACTTCTGTCCCTTTCATCGCGTCCGAGGCCATGACATCGACAACTGCCGAACTTTCAAAAACATCGTCCAGAACATGTTCGACAAGGGGGATCTTATTTTAGATAACCCGAACACCCCTCCTAACCAACATATCAACATCTTCAAACAACCATTCCCAAATCATCCGCCTACTCAAAACAACATCTAGACTTCGACCAATGACCCTCAAAACCATGACATTCACACGATTAGCACTATCTTGCCTATTGTCCTTGACCAACCTCTTCCATTAAAGGATGAAGAACCTTCTTCTCCTACTAGTCCTCCATCTACCTCTCTTGTATTGGAAGACACCTTGACCACACCAACGCCATCAAGCTCACCTTCATCCGAAGACCCTACCTTGCCTACTCCTCAACTACAAGTAGAAGGCACGATCATCCATGCCCTCTGCCCACTTGAGGAACCGCCCTCTCTTATTTCTTCTCCACCAAGAGAAGAACCAGTCTCTCCACCCATTTCAACCGAGGAAGACCCAGTCACGGTTTCCTCCTGCCCTTTGCCTGAGATTGCTATATCTTGCGCACCTCCGTCCACATCTAAACCCAAACCCACATCTAACCTCGCCTCACACAATAGTGGCCCTCGACCCAAACACACGAAGACCACTAGACCTCATTGGAGGACTCCTCCTCCACCTTCGTCATTACCCTCTATCTTGGGCCCGCATCCGTCCACTTTAATAGGAGTGCTTCCCACTCCCATCCTTCACAGAGGCACATCGCCTCCATTACTCCCTCATCCCATTAGACATACATCTCCTCCAAACCCTCGACCTATGCCTCCTTCGCCTCCCAAACCAACGTCACCAATCCTCACTGCAATAAAACATCCCGACCCGTTAGCAGGTTCATATGCCTTGCTCTTACGGCACTTATTACAGTCATCTCGTATCGACCTCCCGCCTCTTAGACAATATCAATCTCTTGGACCTAAACCACCTTGGTTCGACCACACTTGCATTTGTGCGTATCATCGCACGCCTGGACACGACACTGAACATTGTTGTGCCCTCAAGGTTACCATTCGCCAATGTTTGGAGAATGACACCTCTCTTTTCAACCACATCATCAGTAAACCTTCAACACCGCCTCACTCATCAACTCTCAGATCAAGGCCATCTTGGTTCGACAACTCTACGTTATGCCATTATCATCACACTCTGGGACATGACACTGAGCATTGTTGTGCTCTCAAAGCTGTCATTCGTCAACAATGGAAAAAGGATTCCCTTCTCACCAAGGATCCTCTTGACCACCTCTTCAACAAAATATCAAACCCGACTCATGCCTCTCCAACCTCATCATCTAAATCGGGATCTCCACGCCAGACTGTGGTCCCTTCGCCGCCTTTGACCCCCTTATTCGACATTAATACCATCCATCTGACTACTAAACCTCAACCGACCTTAACCAATCTTTCAAACATTCTCCCTACCCACTGGGGGAACTCATCCTTCATCCAAACCTCGACCAACTCTTCAACCCAGTCTCTACCACATATCAATCACTTATTTAATCTTAAATCTCGACCAAGTGTCCATCGACCTAACCCTCGACCAATTATTCGACTAGTCTCAACCAAACTTCAACCAAATATCAATCAACCAGACCTCTCGACCAAACATTCAACCTTTTTCAACCAACCAACGACAATGTCAACCAACTTCACATCCATCAATCAACACCTGACCAATCTGGAAAGAGGCAAATTGGGGCAAGTTTGCTCCTAATTGACTCGGACCTTAACATACTAGCATGGCCCAGGGTCTTATTAGACCTTAAAACCCCTTCTTATGTCTCGCGTCTTTGACCTTTCTTCTGTTAGTCGAGTACTCACCTACTTGACACGTAACTTGAGCTCGTCCCTTGAGCAATCCCCATCCTCTTAATCCTAATGCCTTTCAACCCTATTCTTCTTAACAATTCCTACAACCCTTTTATGATGCATGGATGCTTTGTCCTAATAAAAGGGAGCCCTTGACCTTCTACAGTCTTGTCCATGACTCACATTTCTCTAAAAATCAAAAAATCAAAATCAAGATGTCAAAACATATCCAAGGTCACCATATCAATTCAAAAAGACAGACTGCTCCCTAGAAGGACAGCTGTACTATCATTGCTGTATTACTAGACTGATCCCTCGAAGGACAGCTAGGCCAACTTATCAAACATTTTATTAAGCAAAAATATAGACCACTCCCTCGAAGGATGGCTATGACTAATCTCGCTACAAACAGCAACCTTTCTTAGAAGCTTCCCGCATTGATCAGCTTCGCAACATGACCACTACATCAAAAGACATCTCTATGTAGGCTTCCCGCATCGATCAGCCTGCCCAAAAAAAAAAAAAAAAAAACGGGTCATGGACTTGGCTTGTAGCTGTCTCAGGGTCTCCTATAAAAAGGGGCACGGTTATTCCTGCTCTTAAACTGGGTTACCCTATCTTCCTCCTATCACCTGCTCAGGGGACTTCGAGCTCACTTTAATGTCAAAGTGATTCGATTACCGTTCTAACACCACACTGGTCAACGACGTAATGCATGAACGGGGCTTTGGTTCTACTAACCCCCTATCTATGCTTCCTTTCTGGTCCTTGTCAATGAAAGAGCAATTTGTCTTTCATCTTTTCTCTACACTTTGGTCACATTAAACCAAACCAACTTCAACATTTTCAAACCAACCTCGACATTTTCAACATGACATCAGGCGTCGCCTTGTCCTTTTCACATAGTTTCCATGGACACCAATACACATGGAAACTACCGACCCGACCCAATTTATGTTAAGCATAAACCAATACTTGCTGAAGCATAAATAGACCTTCATTCATTTTTAGCATACATCCATCACGACTATGGAAACTTGCTAGGGATGAAAGACTCTCGACCAATGTTGCAGAATACACCATTTGGAAAAGGCTATAACATCTCTTCCCTCTCATCATTTCGACACTCAACCAAGCTCATCATCAACCATTTTGACTCTCGCAGTCTGAACTACATTGGTCTGAGGCCCTATGACCAGGGCTATGTAGGCAGCACTCAGATACCACATCTTCTGAGGTTAGCTCGACCACCCCCGTTTGTTCGTCTCTATGATGGACAAAACTTCTCTTCTTTGACTCTTATCACGACCAACTCCGTCAACTTTGACCAAGACCAATCATCGACTTTGACCAAGACCAATCAATCCCTCTGACCCTTCCTCCCTTTTAGGGAGAACTACATCGGCCTGAGGCCCTTCACACAGGGGCTATGTAGGCAGCACTCAGTTGACATGGGGTTTTCTGAGGTTAGCTCAGCCGCATCCTTTCGTCCATCCATCCTCTTGACCAACGACCATTGGAGATCATGCGTATCTCCTTCGACCTTCGACCACTTCCAAGATAGCGTGTTGCCTTGGTTGATTTTGCGTGTGTGCTACCTCACGGCTGGTTAGCAAAATTATCCGCAGACTATTTTTGACCCTCACAAGTATAGGATCGCAAGCCGGTTGATCCCTACTACTTGTGGCTTTTTCATGTTTCTGGGAGCACTTCCTGAGCCTGGGATACCTGGCACACGATGACCATTTGGAGCTTCAGCTTAGATTGAGTGACCCGATCAGCAGACGACTAAATGCTGGGGCCCGGTTACTTCAATTTCGGCACTCCTTGACCCTCGACATGCGACAATTTGACCTACCTGTCCCGTGACGTCGTATACGCGCAATCACGACTTTTGCAGCGTTTTCACTCACTTCTCTCTCTCTCATCCACCTTTTGTCAAATCAGCACCCGACATCAGGTTCCTTCCCTCGACTCCTACTTTGAGGGGGAATACCTCATCCACACTTCGGGGCAATCCACATCATCCCTCACCTGGGGCAACCACTCCCTCTTTTTGTCTTGCAGTTCATCCAGAACAACCAACAAGACAAAAAGGGGCAAATGTAGACACCTAAAAAGTGTCTAACCCTTGGTCTTCCTCTCTCCCCTTGGTCCCTTGCCACTTCGACTATCCCTAACCTACCTAGGTCTTATTAATTGAAAATAATCATCTATTTTTAATTAATAAGTCCCTTTTTTCCCTCTCCTTGCCACCTCGCCACCCTAGGATACCCTCCTTGGATCCCCTTTATTCCCCACATGGCCATTTAATGCCTTAGACTCCCATTCCAATCTCTTCACTCGCCCATTTAACCCCCGTCGACCGTTTCATCCTCGCATTCATTTGACCTGGCCATTGGGAAACGGATGAAAGGCTATTTTTAGCCTTTTTCCAGCCTTTCATCCGCCGACGTCGGTCATCCTTCGGCCGATGTCGGCGATATTGCCAGCGTCGGCACCCTTCATAACGGTTTTCTTCACTGTTATCTATCTCCGGTTCTCTCTTGGCTTCTCTTCACTTCTCTACGTTTCTCTCTGGCATCCCGACTCTTCAACCTTCGTATCAGACCCTTGTATTCACCCTTTTACTTGACCTCTCTCCCAATCAATCTGACTCTCTCCCTCAGGTACACAGCAATCTTCTGCAAGTGAACAACAGGGATTCTTCATCAGCAACAGGTCTTCAACAAGCGGCAACAAGATCAACACCTTCTTCAGTAGGGCACAGGTAAGTACTCTATTTATTTTCTTTATGCTTTCTAGTTATCATGTTTTAAACTAGATTCAGCTCTTCTATCCCCCCAGACTGCTAACCAAACTAGGCAGACCCGGATTCCTATCTCCCTGATTGGCTTCCTCTATCTCTCTGTCCCTCTCTGTCCATTTGACTCCCCTGTATCTCTGCACGGACCCCCTGACTGCCTCAAATCAGACTCAGACCCGTCCACAGACACGTCCACAGACCAGCCCACAGACCAAACCCAGACCATCCACAGACCAGACCCTGCCCTGACCCGTCTAGAGGCCATTGCCCCGACCGACGCCGGTCATTACCCCCACCGACGTCGGCAGACTAACCGACATCGGCAGACCCGACAACCGATGCCGGTAGGACCACCGACGCCGGCGACTGTGACCAGGCCGACAGCTTCTTCCAGGTAAGCCTTTGCTTCCTTTTCTCTTTCAGTTTGCTATCATTTCAGTTTATTTTGGCATTCTGTCATTTCCTCAGTCATTTATCTTTTATCAAAATAGTGGGTTGACCTCCCTTAAGGAAGTTCTCATACTTCTGGGAACAAGCTTTCGCTTGGCAACCCACCGCCTATCCATCTAACCTTTTTCTTGTCCAAGTTTCCTTTTTTCTTGCAGGTGTCATTCCTCCACAGCCAAAGAGGAGTGCCCACAAGCGTCTGGATTACGGTGCGCGATCTTTATCCAGGTACTTCCCAAGCCTTGTCCATTATTCTTTTAGTTTCTTCTTTCTCTTAAATCTGAAAAGCGAATTAGCGATAGAAACATCTCTGGCACGCCCGGTGGGACCCTAGGTTCCTCCTGGGTTCCTTTTCTTCTTCATTCACTTAGGAGCATTAGGTTCTTACCTTTTCTCCTCCTTCTTTTCTTCTCAATGACACTATAAGCAGGATTAAAACGAATCTTTCTTCCTTGCATTTCTAGACTAGTCTAAACATCATACTCTCAACCCTTTCTCAAACTTGTCTTCATAACAAACATCACATTTTGACTTGGGCATTAAAACGTATTGCACTTTCATTTCTGCTTGTGCTTGCATTAGTCCACATCTAGTAACTTAAACGCATATTGAATAAATCGTAGACACTTGATGTTACACTACCTGACCACATGCACTAAACGAACATAAAACTTAGTTGAGACAAGGCTCGACTGGGATTTCATCCCCCAGCGGATACCTTACCCGTCTCGGTGACCCTACTTGGATTTCATCACCAAGGGGGAAGCCCACTCCATTCTCTAGCGAAGGATAAACTCTAGGCGAGGTATATCTTGGCTAAGCGAGACCAGCTAACCACTGGAATCGTGAAGTGAGGGGAGCTTGCTCCTTAGCACCAGGCCACGTACCAGACCTAACATAGACTTTGAGCGCCTAAAACAACACCTGAAACCATCTTTAGACCGCCTTCTTCTAGGACCCATTTTTCAGCCAATCTCCCCAAACATTCATCTAAGGCATAAGCCATAAGATTCTAAAGTTAATTCCTAGGATTTATCACTTAGGCTTGTCTGTCTCTCTCTGTTTTCCTCTTCTCATCTGTTTGTTTGAGTGAGTGAGGATGCTTTTTTCATTGTTTTTTCCAAGAATCTTCAAATCTTTTGGTTCTCTGGAAAACACAGTCACCGACATCGGTTCTACCACCGACGTCGGCTTTCCCCTGTCACCGGCATCGGTTCTGCTACCGATGTCGGCTTCCTCTATTGCCAACATCAGTTATCTCACCGACGTCGGCCACATTTCTTACCGACATCAGTTTTTCAACTGACGTCGGTCTCTGTCACTGTCCTTTTTCTTCAAAACCAGCAGCCTAAACCCTGTCCCTTCTCTGTCAAAACTCCATTTTGGTTTTCTGAGACTGTAAGAACACAGTTTTTGGAACCAGGACTCTCTTCTCAACCACTTTAGCCAATAGCCACTTCTGTCTATCCCGTCCCTAACCAGTCCTATCATGGAGTTCCACTCGGAGACTGAAAGAACTCCTACAGGACCGACCCCGACCCCGACCCCGACTCAAATTCCCATCATTCCTGAAGGGGACCAAGATTTCGAGAGATTCTTGGACCTCAATACCGCAGCCCTCCAAAACTATCTCGCGAGAAACCCAACGCGAGACCTTTCGGGTGACGTGGCGACGACATCCACACCATTCGCCACCCAACCCTTTTTGACTCAGCCTTTCGCCTCAACTATTAACCCAACCATGGCCAATACGCAAAGTTTGGCCTCCCCGTCTATTTTTAGACCGACCTCCATCGGGGTTCCATTACCCCCTCAACCACCTACAATTCAACCAAGTTCTACATCATATCAGAACTTGATTGCCTCGACCCCTCACACTCTTGCGCCCATAAATGTAGGAGTGCCAACCTATCTTTCTACCAGTGCCGCCATTCAACCACCTTTGGCGGTGCCCAGTCAACTTATACCTTCAACCTTCATAACGCGACCACCTTTAGCCTCCATTTCTGCCCCTGCGACTAGTCATCCGTATATTGTACAACCGACTATGTCGCACGCCTCCTCTAGCCTCTTCCAAGCGCCTTACAACCTAGGGAGCGCTCAACCTGCCAATCCGTCAGCAGATCTTATCAAGATGCTGATGGATAAAATGTCCAGTCTCGAAGCTTCCATTTCCGGTTCAATCAATACTTTGTCATATGACCAAATTTGCAACGAGCCCATCCATCCTTCCGTCCCTATTCGACCATACCCTAACCATTGGGAGCTTCCTAAATTCACTCGCTTTCAGAGTAAGGAAGACCCTCAACAACATCTACGGGCATTTAGACATGCCTGTTATCTTATTGCCCATGACGATGTGTTGCTTTTACGCACGTTCCCTATGTCCCTTTCTGGCCCAGCCCTTGACTGGTATAGTTCTCTTGCCAGACACTCTATCTTTTCATTCATCCAACTCACCCAACTATTTCTTGACCATTTCTCAATCAACATCACCAAACAAGTTTCAATCACAGACCTTTACTCCATCAGGCAATTTGACGACGAATCAATTGTCGACTTTGTCGCTCGTTGGAGAGGTCTGATCAACCAGCTCTCCTTCTCTTTGCCTCAACCCGAGCTCATCGAGCTCTTCTCTAGAGCATGTGCCAGACACATCTCTTCTACCTTGTGGATTCAGACATTCCGCACTTTTGACGAAGCTTTCATCATGGCTCGAAAGCTCTAACTCCGCGCCCTTGAAGAAGATAAGGTCAAATTGCGTCACACCAACGCAAAAACCAATGGCCATTCTTCTTCCAGACCTTCTTCCTCTGCCAATTCTGAATCTAAAGGAGTGGCCAATACTGTGGTTGTTAGATCACCATCATCGATGTCAACTAATTACTCTCAACCTTCGACATCTCCAAGCATTACCAAACAATTCCAACAACGGTACATTCAGCATTCTTACACTCTACTTGGAGAACCATACGCTTCCGTTTTGGAAAAACTTCTCAAGCAGGGGGTCCTCAATCTCCCTCCAATCCGACCACCTCAATTTGACTCTTCAAAAGCCATCCCTACATGGTATAGGGAGGCCGACTTCTGTCCCTTTCATCGCGTCCAAGGCCATGACATCGACAACTGCCGAACTTTCAAAAACATCGTCCAAAACATGATCGACAAGGGGGATCTTATTTTAGATAACCCGAACACCCCTCCTAACCAACATATCAACATCTTCAAACAACCATTCCCAAATCATCCGCCTACTCAAAACAACATCTAGACTTCGACCAATGACCCTCAAAACCATGACATTCACACGATTAGCACTATCTTGCCTATTGTCCTTGACCAACCTCTTCCATTAAAGGATGAAGAACCTTCTTCTCCTACTAGTCCTCCATCTACCTCTCTTGTATTGGAAGACACCTTGACCACACCAACGCCATCAAGCTCACCTTCATCCGAAGACCCTACCTTGCCTACTCCTCAACTACAAGTAGAAGGCACGATCATCCATGCCCTCTGCCCACTTGAGGAACCGCCCTCTCTTATTTCTTCTCCACCAAGAGAAGAACCAGTCTCTCCACCCATTTCAACCGAGGAAGACCCAGTCACGGTTTCCTCCTGCCCTTTGCCTGAGATTGCTATATCTTGCGCACCTCCGTCCACATCTAAACCCAAACCCACATCTAACCTCGCCTCACACAATAGTGGCCCTCGACCCAAACACACGAAGACCACTAGACCTCATCGGAGGACTCCTCCTCCACCTTCGTCATTACCCTCTATCTTGGGCCCGCATCCATCCACTTTAATAGGAGTGCTTCCCACTCCCATCCTTCACAGAGGCACATCGCCTCCATTACTCCCTCATCCCATTAGACATACATCTCCTCCAAACCCTCGACCTATGCCTCCTTCGCCTCCCAAACCAACGTCACCAATCCTCACTGCAATAAAACATCCCGACCCGTTAGCAGGTTCATATGCCTTGCTCTTACGGCACTTATTACAGTCATCTCGTATCGACCTCCCGCCTCTTAGACAATATCAATCTCTTGGACCTAAACCACCTTGGTTCGACCACACTTGCATTTGTGCGTATCATCGCACGCCTGGACACGACACTGAACATTGTTGTGCCCTCAAGGTTACCATTCGCCAATGTTTGGAGAATGACACCTCTCTTTTCAACCACATCATCAGTAAACCTTCAACACTGCCTCACTCATCAACTCTCAGATCAAGGCCATCTTGGTTTGACAACTCTACGTTCTGCCATTATCATCACACTCCGGGACATGACACTGAGCATTGTTGTGCTCTCAAAGCTGTCATTCGTCAACAACGGAAAAAGGATTCCCTTCTCACCAAGGATCCTCTTGACCACCTCTTCAACAAAACATCAAACCCGACTCATGCCTCTCCAACCTCATCATCTAAATCGGGATCTCCACGCCAGACTGTGGTCCCTTCGCCGCCTTTGACCCCCTTATTTGACATTAATACCATCCATCTGACTACTAAACCTCAACCGACCTTAACCAATCTTTCAAACATTCTCCCTACCCGCTGGGGGAACTCATCCTTCATCCAAACCTCGACCAACTCTTCAACCCAGTCTCTACCACATATCAATCACTTATTTAATCTTAAATCTCGACCAAGTGTCCATCGACCTAACCCTCAACCAATTATTCGACTAGTCTCAACCAAAATTCAACCAAATATCAATCAACCAGACCTCTCGACCAAACATTCAACCTTTTTCAACCAACCAACGACAATGTCAACCAACTTCACATCCATCAATCAACACCTGACCAATCTGGAAAGAGGCAAATTGGGGCAAGTTTGCTCCTAATTGACTCGGACCTTAACATACTAGCATGGCCCAGGGTCTTATTAGACCTTAAAACCCCTTCTTATGTCTCGCGTCTTCGACCTTTCTTCTGTTAGTCGAGTACTCGCCTACTTGACACGTAACTTGAGCTCGTCCCTTGAGCAATCCCCATCCTCTTAATCCTAATGCCTTTCAACCTTATTCTTCTTAACAATTCCTACAACCCTTTTATGATGCATGGATGCTTTGTCCTAATAAAAGGGAGCCCTTGACCTTCTACAGTCTTGTCCATGACTCACATTTCTCTAAAAATCAAAAAATCAAAATCAAGATGTCAAAACATATCCAAGGTCACCATATCAATTCAAAAAGACAGACTGCTCCCTAGAAGGATAGCTGTACTATCATTGCTGTATTACTAGACTGATCCCTCGAAGGACAACTAGGCCAACTTATCAAACATTTTATTAAGCAAAAATATAGACCACTCCCTCGAAGGATGGCTATGACTAATCTCGCTACAAACAGCAACCTTTCTTAGAAGCTTCCCGCATTGATCAGCTTCGCAACATGACCACTACATCAAAAGACATCTCTATGTAGGCTTCCCGCATCGATCAGCCTGCCCAAAAAAAAAAAAAAAAAAAAAAATGGGTCGTGGACTTGGCTTGTAGCTGTCTCAGGGTCTCCTATAAAAAGGGGCACGATTATTCCTGCTCTTAAACTGGGTTACCCTATCTTCCTCCTATCACCTGCTCAGGGGACTTCGAGCTCACTTTAATGTCAAAGTGATTCGATTACCGTTCTAACACCACACTGGTCAATGACGTAATGCATGAACGGGGCTTTGGTTCTACTAACCCCCTATCTATGTTTCCTTTCTGGTCCTTGTCAATGAAAGAGCAATTTGTCTTTCATCTTTTCTCTACACTTTGGTCACATTAAACCAAACCAACTTCAACATTTTCAAACCAACCTCGACATTTTCAACATGACATCAGGCGTCGCCTTGTCCTTTTCAAATAGTTTCCATGGACACCAATACACATGGAAACTACCGACCCGACCCAATTTATGTTAAGCATAAACCAATACTTGCTGAAGCATAAATAGACCTTCATTCATTTTTAGCATACATCCATCACGACTATGGAAACTTGCTAGGGATGAAAGACTCTCGACCAATGTTGCAGAATACACCATTTGGAAAAGGCTGTAACATCTCTTCCCTCTCATCATTTCGACACTCAACCAAGCTCATCATCAACCATTTTGACCCTCGCAGTCTGAACTACATTGGTCTGAGGCCCTATGACCAGGGCTATGTAGGCAGCACTCAGATACCACATCTTCTGAGGTTAGCTCGACCACCCCCGTTTGTTCGTCTCTATGATGGACAAAACTTCTCTTCTTTGACTCTTATCACGACCAACTCCGTCAACTTTGACCAAGACCAATCATCGACTTTGACCAAGACCAATCAATCCCTCTGACCCTTCCTCCCTTTTAGGGATAACTACATCGGCCTGAGGCCCTTCACACAGGGGCTATGTAGGCAGCACTCAGTTGACATGGGGTTTTCTGAGGTTAGCTCAGCCGCATCCTTTCGTCCATCCATCCTCTTGACCAACGACCATTGGAGATCATGCGTATCTCCTTCGACCTTCGACCACTTCCAAGACAGCGTGTTGCCTTGGTTGATTTTGCGTGTGTGCTACCTCACGGCTGGTTAGCAAAATTATCCGCAGACTATTTTTGACCCTCACAAGTATAGGATCGCAAGCCGGTTGATCCCTACTACTTGTGGCTTTTTCGTGTTTCTGGGAGCACTTCCTGAGCCTGGGATACCTGGCACACGATGACCATTTGGAGCTTCAGCTTAGATTGAGTGACCTGATCAGTAGACGACTAAATGCTGGGGCCCGGTTACTTCAATTTCGGCACTCCTTGACCCTCGACATGCGACAATTTGACCTACCTATCCCGTGACGTCGTATACGCGCAATCACGACTTTTGCAGCGTTTTCACTCACTTCTCTCTCTCTCATCCACCTTTTGTCAAATCAGCACCCGACATCAGGTTCCTTCCCTCGACTCCTACTTTGAGGGGGAATACCTCATCCACACTTCGGGGCAATCCACATCATCCCTCACCTGGGGCAACCACTCCCTCTTTTTGTCTTGCAGTTCATCCAGAACAACCAACAAGACAAAAAGGGGCAAATGTAGACACCTAAAAAGTGTCTAACCCTTGGTCTTCCTCTCTCCCCTTGGTCCCTTGCCACTTCGACTATCCCTAACCTACCTAGGTCTTATTAATTGAAAATAATCATCTATTTTTAATTAATAAGTCCCTTTTTTCCCTCTCCTTGCCACCTCGCCACCCTAGGATACCCTCCTTGGATCCCCTTTATTCCCCACATGGCCATTTAATGCCTTAGACTCCCATTCCAATCTCTTCACTCGCCCATTTAACCCCCGTCGACCGTTTCATCCTCGCATTCATTTGACCTGGCCATTGGGAAACGGATGAAAGGCTATTTTTAGCCTTTCTCCAGCCTTTCATCCGCCGACGTCGGTCATCTTTCGGCTGACGTCGGGGATATTGCCGGCGTCGGCACCCTTCATAACGGTTTTCTTCACCGTTATCTCTCTCCGGTTCTCTCTTGGCTTCTCTTCACTTCTCTGTGTTTCTCTCTGGCATCCCGACTCTTCAACCTTCGTATCAGACCCTTGTATTCACCCTTTTACTTGACCTCTCTCCCAATCAATCTGACTCTCTCCCTCAGGTACACAGCAATCTTCTTCAAGTGAACAACAGGGATTCTTCATCAGCAACAGGTCTTCAACAAGCGGCAACAAGATCAACACCTTCTTCAGCAGGGCACAGGTAAGTACTCTGTTTATTTTCTTTATGCTTTCTAGTTATCATGTTTTAAACTAGATTCAGCTCTTCTATCCCCCCAGACTGCTAACCAAACCAGGCAGACCCGGATTCCTATCTCCTTGATTGGCTTCCTCTATCTCTCTGTCCCTCTCTGTCCATTTGACTCCCCTGTATCTCTGCACGGACCCCCTGACTGCCTCAAATCAGACTCAGACCCGTCCACAGACACGTCCACAGACCAGCCCACAGACCAAACCCGGACCATCCACAGACCAGACCCTGCCCTGACTCGTCTAGAGGCCATTGCCCCGACCGACGCCGGTCATTACCCCCACCGACGTCGGTAGACTAACCGACATCGGCAGACCCGACAACTGACGCCGGTAGGACCACCGACGCCGGCGACTGTGACCAGGCCGACAGCTTCTTCCAGGTAAGCCTTTGCTTCCTTTTCTCTTTCAGTTTGCTATCATTTCAGTTTATTTTGGCATTCTGTCATTTCCTCAGTCATTTATCTTTTATCAAAATAGTGGGTTGACCTCCCTTAAGGAAGTTCTCATACTTTTGGGAACAAGCTTTCGCTTGGCAACCCACCGCCTATCCATCTAACCTTTTTCTTGTCCAAGTTTCTTTTTTTCTTGCAGGTGTCATTCCTCCACAGCCAAAGAGGAGTGCCCACAAGCATCTGGATTATGGTGCGTGATCTTTATCCAGGTACTTCCCAAGCCTTGTCCATTATTCTTTTAGTTTCTTCTTTCTCTTAAATCTGAAAAGGGAATTAGCGATAGAAACAATTCCATTTGATGTAATACTTTAAAGAATGTTGTTTATAATCTTATCGACAAGGGGGGACTCATGTTGGATAATCTTAATGCCCCTCAAAATCAAGCTCTTGACATCTTCAGGAAACATTTTCCCAACCATACCCCTATTAAAGATGAGGACACACAAGATGAATATTCTCATGATGTACACATGGTCAATATGGTCCTTAACACACTTTTACATGGGGATCCTATCATCTAACCTACATATTTTTCTCCCACTTCACCTGTTGAAGTGGTGGAATCATCTTCTCTTCTTTCAAAAGTACAAACCAAGGAGGTTCATTTTTCCTTGGTTATACTCATAGAGGTGTGGGAATCTTTAATCACCCCTTTTAATAGCCAAATTGAACAAACAACCATTCCTAACCTACCATCTTCCCTAACTATATATCAAGCCATAAATATGGACATCGTGCTTAGGGAAGCAAATTTTTCACAAACACCCCTCACAGAGTAGCCACCCAACCTAAACATACCTCCCTTGCTTAAGGAAATAGATGAGGATATCAACCTTACTCCTCAACCCATAGGTATATCCTTGGTACTCACTACCTAGGGCATGAAATCACCATACAAAACTTTTTTTAAACTCATTCAAAAGTTAGGTATGGTAAAAAAACTAGACATGGATCAAGCCACTTTCTAGCAACACTTAGGGCTTATTTACATCAACAAACTTGAACCTTCTATTACACATCTAACCAACCAATCTATCATTTCTCCACCACCTCTTAAACTAATTTGAACTTCTACCAGCCATTTACCCTCTCAGTCAACCAAATTAACTACCTTTCTAGCCACCACATCACCAACCAAACCTTTCAAAACTCTTGGTACATTCCCTACAAAGAGTTTGTTTCATCCATCCTTGAAAGTGTAATTAACCTCACCTAAGCCTAAAGCCAAGTCTTAACCCACACCAACCAAGAGGATGAAAACATTGAAGGGTTGCATGACTAAGACTTTACCTCCCTCTACCTTTCCCTCTATCTTAGGGCCTCACCCTTCCACTTTACTTAAAAATAAACCCCTTTTTAAAAATATGTTTCCCACTACCATTGGTTACACCAACCCATTTATTATCTGATGCATCAGTCCTTCCCAGATTACCAATAGTTAGAACATCAAACTTGGGCACTCTGACTACTAGCATACCCATACCAAAACCATCAATAAGAAATACCACCTTACCCAAACCATCTCTAAATAAGCCTATTGCCACCAACATGCCCATCTTACCAACCAAAACTATGATACTTAAACCTTTCTTACCTCTATTAGAATCCTATATGACCATTCTTCAAAGATTATTGTAGACTTCCTACCTCACATTACCTCCTATTAGGATTTTTGATCCTCTTGGATTGAAGTTGACCTGGTACAATAACTATCAACACAATCCTAACATAAGACACTTGGACATGACATATAAGATTGAAAATCTCTCCAGGCCATTTTCCACCAACTCTATGAAAAGGATGATGTTTTACTAGATGAACTTCCATCCATTTCTACACCAATACACCTAATAGCTAGTTTCCAACATATTCCTAATATTCCACTCCCATTTTAGAGTGACCAAGAGCCTACCTAACCTCATATCCCACATTTCCCCTCTATCTATACCATTAATGTGGTCACATAGTCACAATAAAAGGATAAATAGAAGGCCAAAGTGTCCATTCCATAGACATACCCACCAATGCATCCTCAACCAAACTAGATCCAAACCTTCACGTCTATAGTTATGCTCAATGTTACCATCTTTGGCACCTCAGAGGCTAACCCCTTTGAATCCATCGAGAGGTTTGTTCTTAAATAACTTCACCAAACCCTAGTTAAGATGAGACTTTACAAGCTCATTTCCACCTCACCTCACCATTTTCAATCCATGATCGAGGCTATGCAGGCCATTAAAGTCTAACCCAAGAATTCCCAACCTATAGAGGCCTTCATATGTGCTCTCTAACTCTCCACCCTTATTACCTTCAAGGACTCAAAGATACATTCTATCCATCCCAAGGACCTAGATCCCCATCTTTTCATTATATCCCATATCAACTAAACCTACATCAAATGGGTCATGATCGATGGGGGAACCAGTATCAACATCATGTCTTCCCATGCCTATGACCAGCTCAAGCTACTAGACAATGTCATGTCCAAAACTTCAAGCATACTTAGATCCTTTAATGAAACTATGACCACTACCCTAAGAACTATCATCCTTCACATTCATCTAGGACCACACACACTCCCCAACCTCTTTTATGTGGTTAAAGGTGAATTCTAATATAATTTTTTACTTGGGAGACCTTGGATTCATGCCATGGGTTGTGTACCTTCCACCCTTCCTTGTTGTGTCAAGTTTAAACATGAAGGTCAAGTTGTTACCATACAAACTAACCCTAGTCCTTTTTTAACATGCAATATGACCTACTGACCTAATGATTTTATCCTACCTCCATCTAGAGCACCATAAATGACCATCATCAAGCCCTCACCCATGGATGTTGAAGCCATTACTTACCCTTCCACTAAGGCATTTACAAGTTCATTTATTCATGTGGAATATATACCCATCGCTAATCCTTTGGAACCCACACCCTTGGAGAATAACACCTCCTCACCCTTGACACCTTCTAAACTCCCCAAGAATACATAAAGCTCACCCACTAACCATGTTATGACCTCAACATTGGATCCATCATGCCCTTGGGGCCTCTAAGATGTCAAACCCACTTTATCTATGGGGGAATTGACAAAACACTTAACATTGCTACCACTCCCTCTCCACCTTGACCATGCATCTCCAACTTCTCTGACTTGGACAACCCAGACTTCACCAAGCTATACGTCCATAGGTATGCATATAAAGGATTTGGATTAGGATGGTATGAGCATGGCCCACACATATTGATCTCAATTGAGATCTAAAATCCTCATAAGAAACATAGTCTTGGATTTATTCTACCTAATAATAAGAAAGCCAATCAACCTACCAATACCATTGTTGAAAAAGAGACTCCTTCCTCACCAACACCCCCTCTACTTGAGTGTGTGGATGAAAACATTATCCCACTTAGATTTTTTTTCCATTAACATGATTACCCTCAGCCCTCTGACTTATCAAAAGGAATGGGAACCTATATCCATACCTTTAATCCATCCTAAACTAGTGGGAGATGACTCTCCTACCATCTACACTATCTAGTGCTAGGATAATGATTTTATTCTCACATACCTTGGTGCACCTAATTCCTCCATCCACAAATAATCACCTCTAAAGACCTCAACCATGTTAAATGAACCCACCATGTATATTGACATAGGCACTCTAGATAACCCTCGTATTGTCAAACTATTCTAAACTCTCACCCTTAAGGAACTACAAGACTTATTTACCTTCTTCTAAGACCGTAGTATTGCATTCTTGGTCATATGATGACATGCCCAATATTAACCTAGCCACTACCACCACAACATTATGACTAATTGTGACACCAAACCTATCAGATAGAAACTCCACCAAATGCATCCTCGCATAGCTTTACTTATCAAATAAGAGCTCTAATGCCTCCTTTTTATCAACTTCATTCAACCCATTGATTATCCTCAATGGGTTTCAAACATCGTTCTTATCACTAAAGCCATAGTGGGATTACATATCTATGTGGACTTTCATGACCTCAACCTCACATACCGAAAGGGTTACTTTTATCTACCTAGCATTGACTAACTTATTGATTTTACAGTAGGCCATAATATGTTGTCACTCATGGATGGATTCTCAAGTTATAATCAAATTCTAATTTCCCCTAAAGATAAGCACAAGAGTACCTTCATCACCCCATGGGGGAATTTATATTATAGAGTCATGAGCTTTAGTCTTAAGAATGCTGGTACAACCTAACAACATGCCATGACATATTTCTTCCATGACCTTATCCATACAATCATCGAAGACTATGTGAATGACCTTCTTGGGAAGTCTAGACTTCACAAAGACCACTTAGTCATTCTCAATATTATCTTTGAGCAACTTATTCATTATCATGTCTACCTCAATCCCAAGAAATGTATTTTTAGGGTCTTATCAGGAAAACTCCTTGGATTCATCATTTCCCTTCAAGGAATTGAGGTTGACCCAAACAAAATCAAAGCCATCCATAAGATGATACCTTTAACCAATCTTAAGCAAATCCACAATTTGTAGGGGAATCTCCAATCCATTCATCATTTTATCTCTCAGCTCTCTAACTATTGTCAACCCTTCCGTCACCTCTTAAAAAAGGATATCTCTTTCAAGTGGAGTCTTGATTGTCAAAAGGCCTTTTATGTACTCAAAGAGTACCTTCTATCTCCACCTTTCCTCACACCTCATAAGGATGACCAACCTTTCTAACTATATATCTCTGCCACTGACCATTCCCTAGGGGCAATGCTTGCCCATTGGGATAAACAACACAAATAATAAGCCATCTATTACATAAGTTACACCTTTGTAGACTACAAAACTTGGTATACACATACCAAGATACTATGCTTGGCTCTAGTCTTCATGGCTACCAAACTTCACTATTACCTTCTTAACCACAAAACTTGTGTCATAACTAATATTGAACTTCTCAAGTACATGCACTCCAAACTATATCAAAACTAGCATATGGCTAAGTGGCTCAATATTTTAATTGAGTTTGACCTTGAGTTCCTCTAGTGAAAATCAATCAAGGGGCAAGTCATTGCTAACCAATTAGCTAACACATCCCTAACAAGCAACCAACCTCCTTCTCTTGAGTTTCTAGACGAGTCTATCAAAGTACATTTCACCAATCAAGTAAGCATGTTTTTTGATGTTTTCAAATGTCAACATGGTGGGGGAGCTAGTATCATCCTTATCCCCTTTATTGATGAATCACTTCCTTTGTCATTTAAACTCGACTTTGAATGTACCAATAATATGGTTGAATATGAAAATCTAGTGATAGGCCTCCAACTTGTGTTAGCTTTGGGAGTCAGAATAATCAATATTTATAGGTATTCCCAACCTGTGGCCAATCAAGTCAATGGAATTTATCAGTATAAGAATGAGATTTTGTAACTATATAGATAGTTAATCATAGAAATCTTGAAATATTTTGAACACTACGATATTTAAACCACCCTATGATCTACCAATAGGTTTTCCAACACCATGGCTTCTCTTGCCTCTCAGATCCCATCAGCACCTTCAGACTCTAAACTTTCAATCATTATCCATCACCTCACCAAACCTTCCTACACCCAATCAGAAACTCTAACCATATTTAGTTTGGAAGAGATTTTGTTTGACCTTTGGTATCAAAAAACCTTCAACTACCTTCACCTTGGCACAGCTCCCTTTGGTCTCTCTAGGAAAGCCCATTAGGCATTTATTCAGAGCACCTATCATTATACCATTATAAAAGGAATCCTTTACAAACATGGTTTTGATGGCCTCCTATTCTATTGCATCTATGGTCTAAAAGCCTCTCACGCTATCAAAGAAACACATGATGGTATTTGTGGGGTTCACTTTAGTGGACTCACTATGGAACTTTGCATCCTCTGCCTAGGCTATTATTGCCTACCCGTAACCAATACTGCTATGATTATGTGAAAAAGTGTGTGAAATGTTAACAACATGCTAATTTGCATTATGCACCCAATAATAGTCTTCATATTTTTATGGACTTTTGGTCGTTCTCATAATTGGGTTTAGACTTTATTGGTGAAATTAACCCCCACTCTTCACAACAACATCACTCTATCATCATTGCAATTGAATATTTCACCAAATGGGTGGAGGCCATTCCTCTTATCTTGACAAAAGAAGAAAATATTATCAAATTTATCACCCATCATATCATTTGCCACTTTGGTGTTCCCCATAAGATCATCACCAAAAATGGAAAATAATTTAAAAATAAATAAGCTCAAGGTCTTTGTGATGTATTTGGAATTAAACTGAGCTTTTCATCACCTTATTTCCCATAAGCAAATGGATAAGTAGAGGCCTCTAACAAAAGACTTAACAACATGCTTACCAAAATTGTCAATGCCTCAAGTTGGGATTGGTAATTACACATCCCTTTTTCTTTATGGGTAGATTGCACTAGCATCCAAACCCCTACAGGTGTTACAACTTTTTCTCTTATGTTTGGAGGTGAGGCTATATTGCCTTTTTAAATCCAACTAAATTTTATTCATATATCTTTACATGATCTTATTTCAAAAGATGATTATCATCAAGATCATTTAGTCTAACTTGAGCTACTTGATGAGCATCATTTGGTCACTCTTTCCCATCTCCATGTCTATCAATAACAAATCAAGTGTGCTTATAAGAAACACCTAAAAGTGTGAGAGTTCAATATTAGAGATCTCATCCTCAGGGAAAATTAACATGTAACTAATATGGAGAAAATCAAAAAGTGAAAATTTGCTTTCAATTGGCTTGGACCCTACATCATAACCCATAAGTATGGCTCAAGAGCTTATCACTTGTCATCTTTTGAGGGTGAACCAGAACCTGAGCCTCTCAATTATTTGTATATGTGTCCCTTCTATTGCTAAATAAGGATCACAATCATCATTTACCTAATTTACTCTCATCCATTACAACCACATTCATTTCCCTCTTCTTAGGGTCAATTAAATACAACTGAATCATGTGATTATCCATAATCATTACCTAATATTGAATTGTGGGTACCATGGATCTATCCATGGCATGATTCTCATGGTACTTTCTATCCCTATTTGGGATAGATTCCCATGGTCATTTTCATCTATACCCCCTTTTCACCTATTAAACCTTCATGTCAACTTAGTCTTTCCTTCATAAAGGTAATCCCTTGAGCATGTATAAGCAAGTCTATGTCAATAAAAAGCAATATCAAAAGTCAAAAGCAAATCATGGGTCACCCCTAACATTTTTAGACTACTCCCTTGAAGGATAGTTGTTTAAAAGTTAGTGAAAATTGTAAAACATAAGGTGGACTACTCCCTTCAAGAATAGCTATCATAAGCATTTAAAATAAGTATATAAACTCATATCACTCCCTTGAAGGATGGTTGAGTAAAGCATTTGTCAAAACTATAAATTTCTTGGAAGTTTCCCACATCGATCATCTTCCCAAACCTTAAAGTAAATTAAAATTAGCAAAGACCCCTAAATAAAATCAAAAGTAACGAGAAAGCCACAATCAAATCTCATAAAAGCAATAATTTTGGAAGGCCGCAATTGGACCTCCTCAGTAGACTTATTAGATTGAGTAGTTTACACTTTATATATGAGTATAGACTTGTTTATAATGCCTATTTGGAAGCTTACATAAGGGGTAGGCTATACTTACTAAAGGTTCCAGTTTGACCCATTCTCCCTCCACATATCATATTCATGGGAGTATGAGCTTACATGACACAATATGATTAAGATACCTATTTATTAACATAATCATGCTAATGTAAACCATTCGAAAGGCTTATTTTCACTAAGCCAATCTAACTTCAAATTTTATTTCAATCCTTGCCAATAGAAAGGCATCATATTCATTTTTCTTATCTTTTTATTTACTTACTTCATGTATTCTTCTCTTCAACCATATTCACATTTTATCTCCATAAGCATAAATAATAGCTATCAAATCAAAGGTGTAAACATTGTTAACTATGTCAACAAGCAACATCATTTAGCTATCTATGAATAAGACATAAGGAAAACATATAACAACATATATTCAACATCCTCCTATCCATTAACCATCATAACATCATATAAACATATAATCATACCATTACACCATCATAAGCATAATTCAAACCAATGAGCAAGACATCAATCCATATACCATCTATCACTCTATCAATTTATAATAGCTTTAGTATAATTCATCTTATAGGCATCATATCATGCCAAACACATCAACATTATCATAATTAGAGATATTAATTATCACATTACATACATCCATCAATAACACATACTTTCACATTCATGAACAAAATCAAGGCATCATAGCTATCTTTCTAACATCACATGCCTAATCTACCAAGTCAAACATCTCATAAAACATCAATCATAAACATGAACACCATGAACCATAAAATTACATCAATCATAAGCATGAACATCATATATAACACCATCATCCATAAACATCATATGTACATCATGTCATCATAAAATAATATAGATAAAAATATATGGGCTCTCTCCAAACATATACATCTCACTACATCAGCACAGAAGCCAATTTCAAAATGTTATATGCTTATCACTACTAATATTTCAAAACATGCCCATACATGATCATGGGGAACTAGAACCTACACCTTCACCACTGCCACTCAACCAACCTATACCTAACTTTGTAGCCCCATCTAGTGGTGGTCCTCTTGGGATAAATACCTGGGGACCTACTATCGAAGCCCACTATCCTAGATTCATGAGAGTTGGGCCACCTACCAGGATAACCCTATACTCCCCCCATCTTAGCTCTACCAGGCACTAAGTCAAAAATATGGCCTCACAATATCTCATATCCTAAATCATAACCAAATATCAAGCCTAAAGAAATAAACCAACTAGTGTTGGCACTACCCCTCCACCCTATCTCAAAGCATCTTTTTCCTATGTAATTATGGTAAGGGTAGCCTATTCCTAGTCCCTCTTAAGTGTTAATATTTGAACCTACCCCTTGCAAGGTGGCCACATACCCTTATACTGTGGCCACCTACCCCTATAATGAGATGACCTAAACCTATGTTGTGGCAAATTATGTTTCCATCTGACCATCCCCCTATGCATGTACCCTTGTTGTATCTATGTCCATGGCATACTAGCCCCCATCACCCCATCTGAATTCTATTATAGCATATCTACCTTAATACCAAGCTACATATCCATCATCAAAACCTATGTCATCAATGGAAGCTCTCATCAGTAGCTCCTCATAATCTAGCATAACATCCTACAGCTATGGAACGGGTAACATGAAATCTTCCTCCTCTCTCTTATATCAAGGAAAATTAAGTGCGATCCCCTAAACCAACCCAAACTATCTCCACACATGATCAAATAGAAGGAGCTCATCCTCACCCTTCCAATGGCCAAATATCTATCAGCATATTTATAGCCCTAGGGTGTGATACATGTATCTAGTCAACTATGACCATCCAACATATGGTCACCATATCACATCCCCTAGTACCAACCCCTCCAAAGCATCTCAAAATGACTCAATATCTCTAGCTCCTCCACCTACCCATATCATGGCTCCACCTCTCATGTAATGTAAGAAGCCCACTATCTAATCAGTTGGTAGATAACCCCCCACTAGTAGCCCCAAGGGTCTCAACACCTGAATGTGATAAAATGCCCAATAGTGAAGAATGAAGCTAACATTGATCCTGTACCATTTATGTACATAGAATCCCTAGATTTCTTGGTATATCTACACGAGTAAAATTGGGGCCCACCTAAGCATGATCCTCCCTAGTAATATCTCCATTAAAACACCAAGCAAAACATGTGGAAACCACCCCAAAATTGAATCAGGGAGCATGAAACTCATGAGGGCCATCATCATCATAATCAAGAATCTATATTTAGAATCCATCTAGTATAATAGACTATAACTGAATCCACCTATGTGAAACTATGCATACACATGATCTTAACCATATATCATCTCCATACAATAGTCTATCTCATCACTCTCTATATAATAGACTGTGTCTCCTCAAATTAGTATAAAAGTGATCCTAGGCACATCTTATAGGAGGATGGTGATCTCTCCAATAGGTAGCCAAAAGGTATACATCATGGGGTCCCATCTCTCGATGATCATGATAATCATCATAGGATCTTAGTGTAGGTGTTGATAATGATGCATCACACCTAATTAGATGACCTCCATATTCTACCACTCATCAATATTCATGATGTCCTAAATCTCTATAAATTTCATGGGAACCTAGTCCCTTAAGAGAATATGCTCATAAGCCTATAAGTGAAACATAAAAAAAACATGCATACTTAGTTTTCCACCTAAAATTGAGTACTAACTCATGCATTCCTTAACATATTTTGATTCACCCCATTACATTTTTTTGTCAAAACCACACCTATTCTATCCCCATATCTCCTAAAGACTTATCAGCTAAGTTAATGATCTCTTTGCTAAACAACTATCCTACAAACTCTACCCTCATTAACTATAATCTCCAATCATAAACTCTTTTTATCAAACACCTTTGGAATCAAAATCCACCCCTTTTTCATCATTCCTTCAACTGTTGATAGTTATTATAACTATCACCAGTCCATTAGGACTAGTTATCCTCCTTGGGATTGATTGGTTCTAGTCAAAAAGAACCATTACTGATCACTGTATTAATCCAGATCGTAGAGGGACTCAAACCAAGAACCTATATTAAAACCCTATCTCACTCTTAAACTACCTATAATGATTACAGTACCACAACATCGTTAAGCTAAACCCTCCCCCCACCTAATTTATAAACCCACCCCCACCAATTCCTCATTACACCCATAATTTTACCTACACCTTACCCAAACCCTACCTAGGGATTTCACAAGTAGCTAACCCAAATAACTAAATCATTTAACTATTTTCACAATCAAACCTAGATATCATTTCAAAACAACCCCTACCTTGTTCCATAATCACTAGCATGGACATAGGCCTTTTCCCACCACTTCATCACATCTTTGACCACCTTCCATTAGCTTAAACCTCACTCAAGTAAGACAACCAATCATAAGCCTCCACCTCAGCAACGTTAGCACACCAACCACCAAAAATACACTATTCACCCAGACAACACATGCAAAAGTCAAATGTGAAAAAATAATTCACCTTTTCACTTTTTACCTTCTATCTTTTTAGGGTTTTATCCTAATTATTGTCAGTTAGGGTGCCTAGTGTGGGTTGACCCTTAGGGTACCCCCTAACTATCACTAGTCAAGGTCCCCATATGCCTTTCTAAAATTTTATGGCATCTCACCTAGCTGCTTCGCATTTTACCTACCTAGACTAAAAGAACTACATTTGGCATATATTTTTTTTAGATATTATGTCCATGAAACTATATAGGTAGTATCCACATACCTCATGCACATGGAGCTAGCTCGGCCACTCCCACCAACCCAACCGCCTTGTCACCTCATTTTTGGTCTATTTTGGCCTATCTAGCACACAATTTTATGACACTTTTTGTCGGGCCCTTTTGACCATGGTGATAACATTGCCATGTTGACCTTTTACATTTTTCATCACCTCATACATACTTACCCATTTATGTCAAACTAGGACCACTCCCTATCTCAGATACCCATGACACTTGACCCATTTGTGCTTTCCTTAAGAACACTTCATGCCTTGGATACCCATTAAAAAAACAAAAATCACTTAGGAGACTTGCATTTATGACTATTCCCAACTTCCATCCCTATAGGTGGTCACATAATTCACTTATCAATTATCCTAATTAGCATCGACCCTTATTTTTACCAACATTGGCAATTTTAGTCTTTGTACGATCTTAGATATCATACCTTTTATCACATTTTGTATGCAATTTTGCATCTCAAATACCCAACTATTTTTTTTTCACCTACCTCATGACCCACCATCTACCCATTATCAAACTTGTACCCATTTTAGTCTCACCTCAACAACTCCTGTTTACCCTCAAACCATGCAACACATCAACAAACTTCAAGTTTCATAATAACAATGACACCAAATCACCACTTTACCTCTCGTTTTTCACTTAAATGTCTTAATAATATGGGATATCATGGCAAAGGTCTTGAAAAGCACAAACAAAGAATAGTCAATCCTTTTGAGGCATCTACACAACATGGAATGTAAGGGCTATGATATTAGCTTACCCATCTTTATAATAAGCCCTCTTCCACCACTTCAAAGCATATAAAGTTTTTTCCACCCATGATATCGATATAACACACCATTAAACATACTTCAACATTATAATTGATCTATCCTAATCTCATCGATGACATAGTTTCACCAAACATGTTCACATTAGATGAATTCTCTAATGATGAATCTCTCCTACAATTTCTTAGAGCATATGAGGACCTTCCATCTTACTATCATAAAAATAGATTTACTCATCACACAAATTCCCATGCATACTTTGGAGAAAGTCTAGATTCTCCCCAAGACATACCAGTTTATTTAGATGATATTATTCCTGCCACTCTATACACACTTGATTGTTCCACATTGCTTAATGAAGAAATAATTAATTTCAATTTTAGAACTAATAAACATCCCCACATGATCTTATTAGTTTCTACCCTAAAAAAGGAAGAAGATATAAATATTCATCAAACTTTAACATATTTCCCAAAAATATTTACTTAGTCTTACTTAGATATGCCAAGAATTGATACATCTATAGCAGTCCATTAGATTCCCTTATACCTAGATGCCAAAATATTTACTCAAAAAATGCATGAATTAAATCTTAAGGTGGATCTCCTAGTCAAAAATGAGATCCAATGCCTCTTAGATGCTAGATTCATTTGACCAATAACACACCTTGAATGGATTTACAACAAAGTTCCTATAGTAAAACCTAATAGGCAAATTTGGTGTTGTTTTGATTCTCAATATTTAAATAAAGAATTCCCAAAAGATGATTTCCCCTTGCCTAATATTGACATGATCATCAATTCCATAGTTAGGCATGTCATGTTATCATTTATGGATGGCTTTGCTAGATACAATCAGATCAAGATCACTGAAGAAGATCAAGAGAAAACATCTTTTACAACACCCTAGGGCACATTTTTTTACATTATCATGCCATTTAGATTAAAAAATGTTAGAACCACATATCAACTTACCATGCCACATATTTTTCATGATCTAATTCACCATACTATCAAGAATTATGTTGATGATATATTGGCTAAATCTAAACAATGACAACATCATGTTATTGATTTATGAAATATATTTAAAAGACATCAAAAATACAATGTCCAAATAAATCCAAAGAAATGTGTGTTTGGAGTTACATTAGGCAAAATCCTAGGCTTCATTATTTCTCAATGTGACATAGAGGTTGACCCTAAGAAATTCAAAGCAATTATCTATATGCCAATTCCCATGAACTTAAAACAACTTCAAACCCAACAAGGTAAGATCTAATAAATACACTATTTTATAGCTCAACTTACTGATAAAACTTAGTCATTCACTTGATTATTAAAGAAAGATACAAAGTTTATCTGGGATCAAGTTTATCAAGAAAGGTTCAATACAATCAAGAAATATCTTCTTAATCCACCTATTTTAGTACCACCTATCCCTAATAAACCTTTCATAATATATATCTTAGCAACAAATCATGCACTAGGATCACTCTTAGCATAACACAAAGATCAACATACTGAGATAGTAGTTTATTACATTAGTCACACACTGGTTGATTATGAAAAAAATTATTCTGCAATAGCAAAACTATATCTATTAATTTTTACCACACAAAAACTTTGACTTTCCCTGGTCAATAATGAGACTCGGGTCATTACAAAATTAGACCCCTTGAAGTTTTTAATGGAAAAACCACATCTCTTTGGTCGCATCATAAAATGGGTCATGTTATTAATAGAGTTTGACTTAAAAATAGTTCTTTAGAAATAAATAAAGGGCCAAATCATTGTAGATCATCTAGTATCCATACCACTCCTAGACACTAATCTTATTAGTGACACCTTTAGACATGATCTCACTACCTATTATAATCATTTTGATACTTGAACCATGTTCTTCGATGGTTCTTGATGTGCATCTAGTGTAGGGGCAAGCAATGTCTTTGTGGACCCTTCTGGTCACATAGTTCCTATAGTATACCGATTAAGTTTCTCCAGCACCAATAATGATGTATAATATGAAGCACTTATCTTAGGTCTATTTTACATCAAGTCCCTCTGCATTATATATATTTAAGTCTTTGGTGACTCCCAACTTGTGGTCAATCAAGTTACTGATGTCTATCAGACAAAACAAGAACATCTTATCCCATATAAAAATATGGTATAATGTTTATCATCATAGTTTGACTACTTTTCTATAGAAAGTATACCAATAAAAGATAATTAACATGCATATTCAATGAAAAGTGCCATATATTTGATTCCTATCAACATCAATAATGATCAAGCTATTTTCATAAGTAAATGATTACAATTACCATTAATATCCAACATGGATTTGACTGTGCTATCTGTCTTAGCCACTACACATAGTTCCATAGATCTAGAATGGTTCTCTGATATCTATAATTTTCTAAATAAATCTATTACCCTAAACACTTTTTCACAAAATTACAAATGCAAGTTACACAAATAAGCACTCGATGTAGACACTAGAAAATTGCACACATGGTCCTAGTTATCAAAATGCCTTGGGTTTCTCTTTAACCTATTTTGAATACACCTACAAGGTTGATAAACCTACCTAACCTAACCCACCTACCTAACACAGAGTCAAGTTATCCACTTGACTAACTTAATTTACCTATTTATCATTTTAACCCATCTTTTCCCTAGGTCCATAACTGGTGATGGTTAGGGTGATCGATGATGGTCACCCTAACTGACTATGGTCAGGTTGCACCACTTGGAATTTTAGCATGAAACTCACATGCAAACCACCACTTTATTTTTATAAATATAACTCATCTAAATCTTATCATGAGCCTTTATATGGACAATTTATATTTAGATGGTCTAGTTACACCTTAACTTCTACCTCTTGCTGTGATTATAAGAGAGAGAGGGTTGTAGGAGAAGATGATCTACAATTGTTATGTAGAGCTTTATGTATCTAGAATATCTTTTATAGGTCAATCAACAATACCAACATTATCAAGTATCATCAGCCATCTTATTAGGATTTGACTCATCATCTCCTTTCATCCAAGCCTTTAGGTATTGTTACTCTCTCAGAATCAGTCCATATTCCACCAACTAGAAATCCTTCTCAACCATCCACCCAACCAACTTCTAGTAAGGCAAGTATTTACTTTTTGGTATCTACTTATCATTTTTCTATTTCAAGATCATCCTAGTATTTTTCTACTTATTAAAAATTACCTTCTAAGTCCCATCAATCAACAACACCAACACCAATCCCAGTTCCACTAATAGACAACCAGTGATGATTACTTGATTAGTGATAGTTAACCTCAATCAATGATGGTTAGATGACTAGCAATGGTTCTCCTCAACCAGTGACAGTTAGATGACTGATGATGGTCACTTATGGAACCAAAAACCAACAAGTTAACTCCACCTACCTCCACCTAACCAAATCTAGTTTTCTATGTCCTTACATGTTCACAAGTTTCTTTCAAAAAATTTGAAGCATATCCTGACCCCTCAGCACTAGCACTAATTAGTTTATCACTAATTTGATCATTTCTAGTCTATTTTCTTAATAAGCATTCTTGTATTTAGTTTTAGTACCTTTTGATTATTGATGCAAGTACCTTCTTTCCATTTTTTTGAACTTAATTGTTTAAAATTTGTGGATTAATAGCCCCTAAAGAAGATCTCGCTCTTGAGATCTAGCTATCACTAGGCAATCGACCCAACTATCTACCTAACAAACAAGTCTACTTTAGTACTTTCTTATCTGCAGGTCTTCCTCCCAAGCTAAAGTGAAGCTCTTCACATCTTCTTATACAATGCATGCATAACCATAACTATGTATGACTACCACAACTTGTACTTAGTTTCTTCTTTCCCTTTTCCAAATAACAATACAAAATTCATAGAAACATTCTAGCATGCCCAATGGCACCTAGAGTATTCACTCGCATTTTCTTTGCATCTATATGCTCTTCTCTTTATTTATGCTCATAATTGCGAATAAAATATCTTCTAGGTAAAAAATCAACTTCATCTATTGATTAATTTTAACATTAGTTCACTTTGAATTAAATCACGGTAATTTTATTGTAGCACCACTTTTGTTGTACACACTAGCTAAACCACTTTCATCAATCAAACATCAAAATATTTTGAGACAAGGCCTAAATGGGATTTCATCACCTAGTGGTCACCTTTCCCATTTTTATAAATCCTAATTTGAGGTCATTACCAAGGGTAGAACAACCTTAGCTCTCTGGTTGAGTATAAAATTTGGTTATCAATATATATTGGCTAAGCACCTGATACCCTTATCACTACAAGATTGTGAAGTGAGGGAATAGGCACCAAAACTAAGCCACATATTGATTCCAATATAGATTATTTTGAGCACCTAAACAACCAAAAAACAACCATAGAATTCTTCTATAGTACCTAATCTACAAGCCAACTTATATCACACAAACTAAGGCATAGTCCAAAAGTGAGATTAAAACTAGCTTCTAGGCTTAACATACTTCATACTGTGTCTCATGATTTCCTTGATAATTTTATTATCTTCTTATTTTATGAGTGGTGAGTTTGTTCTAATTTTCTTTCCCCCTTTCTTGTATGGTTCTCACTCACAATCAATGAGGAGACCTAGTAGAGTAGAACCTATCACTTAAATCAACCTCTTCTAAATCCTCATCTATGGAGTGCATCTCTAAGGTCAAAGATTTACCTCATATATTAGGAATCCCTATTTTTCCTTGGGTATTTACCCAAAGAGACATGGATTTTACCACTTTTTTAGAAAATAATCTAGATACCCTTTAGCACTACCTTAGCACCTCCCCTCATCATATCTCAATTTTAGCTCCACCTCAGGATCCTCCTTATGGAATGACATCCCACCTTATGAAATGTATCCCTATTACCGTGATCACCACCCAACCTTTGACCACTTAAGCATCTTCATCTATTAATCCCTTTGATTCCATATCTAAAAACCAACCTATCCAACCAATTTTTACCCTTACACATTCTAACCCTACCAGTCACTCCTCTACCTTGGGGATAACCCAACCATTAACCCATCATGCTCTTCTTATTGTTGGATCATCTACTACCAACCTCACCTTTGTCAAACCTAACCCATTGTTCAATACCCCTTTACCAAGCTTAGGGGTATATATCCCTTCTACCTCACCACCCATTATCACAAAGGTCACTACCTCACCTCTTGTCACCAACCTAACTACTACCCACACCTAACACATAGGAAACCCTTAATAGGTATCCATCACACCTAACCTAGGTTACATCCCTAACCCATAAGGGTATGCACCCACTACCCAACCACCATCATCCACCTACCCTTATATACCACCTACCCTATCTTTTTCATCCACATTACAAAAAGTGACAATCTCTCAACTGTTCAACAATTATCAATATGTTACCCAACCTTAACCACAATATCACCCTTATAGTCCTTTTAGTGCACCACCTCAAACTGACTTAATGAAGATGCTCATAGACAAGATGAAAAACCTTGAATCATCCATTTTGGGGGCTCATAACATCCTATCCTATGATCATATTTGTAATGAACCTATTCATGCTTTTATCCCCATCATACCTTACCCTCCTCAGTGGAAGCTTCTAAAATGTACCAAATTTAGATCAATGAAAACCCCCAACAACACCTTAGGGATTTCAAGAATGCATGTTACATTATTTCTTACAATGATTCCCTTCTCCTTCGAACCTTCCCCATGTCTTTATCTATCTTATCACTCAGTCGGTATAGTTCCCTCACCAAGTATTCCACCTTTTCTTTCACCCAACTAGCACAAGTCTTCTTAGATCACTTTTCCATTAACATTTCTAAGAAAGTCTCTATCACTGATCTCTATTATATTAGGCAATTCAATGATGAATTCATTGTCAACTTTTTCACTCATTAGAGAATCTTGATTAATCATCTTTCATTTTCTTTTCCTCAACCTAAATTTATAGAACTTTTTGCTCAAGCCTGTGCCAAACATATATCATCTACACTACGTGTCCAAAGCTTCACAATTTTTTGATGAGGCTTTTACCATAGCACATAAATTAGAAAGTCAAGCCATATATGAGGGTAAATTGAAGTTATGAAATAATAAATCTACCTTAAATACCAATGAAACCTCTTCCTCTAAACCAAGAAACCAAGCCAATACCAGAACCAAGAGCAAGAGAACTAGAAATGTAGTTGTCCTTAAAACCGCCCCTCCACCCAATGTCAATCAACAAAATTCTCCCAACCAAAACATAAAGAACTAGAACTAAAGCAACCAAAAATAATTCACTCCACTTGAAAACTCTTATACCTTAATTCTTGAGAAGTTACTAAAATCTAACCTTATACAACTTCCACCCATCAAACATTCCTAGTAGTTTGATTCATCTCATCCAACACCTGCTTGGTACACAATGAAAATGACCTTTGTGTTTTTCATTAGGTAATTGGACACAATGTTAGTCAATGTAATACTTTCAATAATATTGTTCAAAATATTATCAATAAGGGGGAACTCATGTTGAATAATCCCAATGTTCCTCAAAATCAAGCTCTTCACATCTTTAGGAAACCTTTTCCCAACTATGCCCTTATTACATCTAAGGACACACAAGCTAAATTTTCTCATGATGCCCACATGGTTAATATGAACCTTGAAACACTTGTCCATGGGGAGCCTATCATCCAACCTACCTATTTCTCTCCCACTTCACCTATCGAAGTAGAAAAATCATATTCTCTTCCTAAATAATCACAAACTAAGGAGGTTCCTTTTTTCTTAGTTGTACTCATAAAGTTATTAAAATCATCAAGCACCCCTTTTGATAGCCAACCTAAATAAATAACCATTCATAACCTACCATATCCCCTATCTATAAATTAGGCCACAACTATGGACATTATGTTCAAGGAAGCAAATTCATCATAAACACCCCTCATGGAGTAGCCACCCAACCCGAACTTACCTCCCTTGCTTGAGGAAATAGATGAGGCTATCAACCTTCTTCCTCAATCCATAGGTGTATCCCTGGTACCCACTACCCAAGGCATGAAATTAGTATATAGACCTTTTTATAAACTCATTCAAAAGTTAGGTATGGTCATAAAACTAGACATTGATCAAGCCACTTTTTGATAACACTTAGGGCTTCCTTACATCAACAAACTTGAACCTTCTAGCATGCCTCTAACCAACTAATCCATCATTTCTCCACTACCTCTTAAACTAATTTAAACATCTACCAACCCTTCACCCTTTTAGTCAACCAAAATAACTACCTTTCCAACCATTACATCACCAACCACACATTTCAAAACTCTTGGTTCCTTCCCTACTCAAAGTTTGGTTCACCCATCCTTGAAAGTGGAATTAACCTAGCCAAAACCTACACCCAAGTCTTGACCCACACAAACCAAGAAGATAAAAACATTGAAGGGACACATGACTAAGACTCTACCTCCCTATACCTTAACCTCTATCTTAGGGCCTCACCCTTCCACTTTACTTAAAAATCAACCCCTTTTTAACATATGTCACCCACTACCTTTGGTTACACTAGCCCACTTATTATCTGATGCACTAGTCCTTCTTAGATTACCAATAATCATCCCATCAAACTCAAACACCCTAACTACCAACATACCTAGACCAAAAACATCAACAAAATACACCACCTTACCCAAACCATCTCTCACCAAACCTATTTCCACCAACATATCCATCCTACAAACCAAAACCACAATACCTAAACCTTTCTTACCTCTAGTAGAACCCTGTATGACCATTATTCAAAGATTATTGTAGTCCTCTTGCCTCATATTACCTCATATTAGACTTTTCAATCCTCTTGGGTCAAAGTTAGCCTAGTACAATGACTATCAAATTTGATCCTATCATAGAACACTTGGGCATGATGTGGAGGATTACAAAGCTCTTTAGGGCATTATCCACCAAATCTATGATGAGGATGATCTTTTACTAGATGAACTTCCATCCATTCCTCCACCAACACACCCAATAGCTAGTCAACAACATATTTTTAATCCTCCACTCTCACCTCAGAGTGACATAGAACCTACCCAAACTCATATCCCACATTTCCCCTTTATTCATACCATTAATGTGGTCACACAATCACAACAAAAGGATAAAGGGAAGGCTAAAGTGTCCATTCATGGGCATGCCTACCAACTCATCCTCAACCAAACCAAATCCAAACCTCTACATCTATAGCTATGCCTAAAGTTACCATCTTAGGAACCTCAGAGGATAACCCCTTTGAATCTATTATGAGGGTCATTATTAAACAACTTTACCAGACCCTAGCTAAAATGAGTCTTTATGAACTCATTTCTATCTCACCTCATCATTGTCAAGCCATGATCAAGGATATGTATGTCATTAAAGTCATACTAGGGGATTCTCTACCTATAGAAGCCTTCATAGGTGCTCTCCAACTCTCCACCTTTGTTACCTTCAAGGACTCAGAGATACCTTATATATATATATATATATATATATATATATATATATATATATATATATATATATATACATATATATATATATATATATATATATATATATATATATATATATATATATCCTGAGGACCTAGATCTTGCTCTTTTCATTATAGCCCATATTAACCAAAACTACATCAAATGGGTAATGATCAATGGGGGAGCCAGTATCAACATCATCTCTTCCGATGCCTATGACCAACTCAAGCTACTGAACAATGTCATGTCTAAAACTTCAACCATCTTTAGATGCTTTAATGACACTATGACCACTACCTTGGGAACCATCATCCTTCACATTCATCTAGGACCTCACATGTTCCCCAAACTCTTTTATGTGATCAAAAGTGAATTCTAGTATAATATTCTACTAGGGAGACCTTGGATTTATGTGATAGGTTGTGCACCTTCTACCCTCTATCCTTGTGTCATGTTTGAACATAGAGGTCAAGTTTTTATCATACAAGTTATCCCTAGCCCTTTTATAGCATGCAATATGACCTATTGACCTAATGACATTTTCCTACCTCCATCCAAACCACCACAAATAATCATCACCAAGCCCTCACCCATAGATTTTATCACTTCCCCTTCCACTAAGGCATCTACCAATTCATCTATTCTTACAAACTAGATACCCATCACTAATATTTTAGAACACACCTTTTAATGCCTCACCCTTGAATAATACCACCTACTCACCTTTGATGCCTTCCAAACTCCCCAAGAATATGAAAATCTCACCCACCAACCAAGTTATGACCCCAATGTTGGAACCATCACCCCTTTGGGGCCTCTAAGCTGTCAAACCCACTTTATCTATAGGGGAATTGACAAGCCACTTAATGTTATGACCACTCCCTCTCCACCTTAACAATTCATCTCCAACTTATCTTACTTAGATAACCCAAACTTTTCCTATCTATACCTCCATAGGTGTGCCTAGAAAGGATTTATCTTAGGAGGGTATGAGCATGGATCACACACATTAATCTCAATTGAGACCCATAAGCCTCAAGATAAATATATCCTTGGTTTTATTCTACCTAATAAGAAGAAATCCAATCAACCTACTAATACCATTGTTGAAGAAGAGACCCCTTCCTCACCAACACCCCCTCCACCTAAGTGTGTGGATGAGGAGATCATCCCACCTAACCTTTTTTGTCAACATGATTACCCTTAGCCCCCTAACTTATCAAAATGAAAGGGCACTCATATCCATACCTTTAATCTATCCTAAACTAGTGGGAGATGACTCTCTTACCATTCACACTATCCAGTACTAGGATGATGATTCTATTCTCACCTACCCTTGTGCACCTAATTCCTCCATCCATAAATACTTACCTCTAAAGACCTCAACCATGTTGAATTAACCCACCATCGATATTGAAATAGGCACTCTACGTAACCCCCATATTATCAAACTAGGCTAAACTCTCACCCCTGAGGAACTTCAAGACTTCTCTACCTTCCTCTAAGACCATATTATTGCATTCACCTAGTAATATGCTAGCATACTTGATATTGACCCAGCCATTGCCATCCATAACATTATGACTAATCACGATGTCAAGCTTTTCAAATAAAAACTTCATAGAATGTATCCTCACATAGCTCTCCTTATCAAAGAAGAGCTCTAATTCCTCCTTTGTATCAATTTGATTTAACCCATTGATTATCCTTAGTGGGTTTCAAACATCATGCCTATCACTAAAGCCATAGGGGGACTACATATCTATGTGGAATTTCATGACCTCATCCTTGCCTACCCAAAGGATGACATTCCTCTACCTAGCATTGACCAACTTGTTGATCTTACAAAAGGCCACAAGATGTTGTCACTCATGGATGAATTCTTGAGTTATAATCAAATTCTAATTTCCCCTAAAGATCAACATAAGATTACATTCATCACCCCATGGGGGAATTTCTATTATAGAGTCATGCCCTTCATCTTAAGAATGCTAGTGCAACATACCAATGTGTCATGACCTTATCCATATGATCATCAAAGACTATGTGGATGGCCTTCTCAGTTAGTTCAAACTTCACAAAGACCACTTATCCATTCTTAATATTATTTTTAGGTGACTTATCAATTATCATGTCTACCTCAATCCTAAGAAATATATTTTTGGGATCTTATCAAGTAAACTCCTTGGATTCATCATTTTCTTTCAAAGAAACAAGGTTAATCTATCCAAAATCAAAGCCATCCTTAGTATGCTACCTCTAACCAATCTTAAGCAACTATATAGTTTTCAAGGGAAGTTCCAATCCATTCACCATTTTATCTCTCAGCTCTCTGACCGATGTCAAACCTTCCATCAACTCTTGAAAAAGGATATCTATTTTAGGTGGAGTCTTGATTGTTAAAATGCCTTTGATACACTAAAATATTACCTTCTATCTCCACCTATCCTCACACCTCCTAAGGATGACCAACATTTATACCTATATATCTCTTCCACCAACCATTCCTTAGTGGAAATGCTTGCCCATCAGGATGAATAACATAAAGAATAGTCCATCTATTATATAAGCTACACCTTTGTAGATTATGAAACTTGGTATAGACACATTGAGAAAATATGTTTGGATATAGTCTTCATGGCTACCAGACTTCACCACTACCTTCTTAACCATAAAAATTTTGTCATAACTAATACCAACCCACTCAAGTATAAACACTCCAAACCATACCAAAACTAGAATCTGGCTAACTGGCTCATACTTTTAGTTGAGTTTGACCTTGATTTTCTCCAAAAAAAACCAATCAAGGGGCAAGTCATTGTTGACCAATTAGCTTACACATACCTAAAAAATAACTAACCTCCTCTTGATTTTCTAGATGAGTCTATTGTAAGCCTATCTCAAGTAGATTTCACCAATCAAGTGACCATGCTTTCCAATGGTTCCAAATGTCAACATGGTGGGGGAGATAGTATCATCCTTATCCTCCTTATTAGTGAACCACATGGTTTGTCATTTAAACTCAACTTTGAATGTACCAATAATATGGCCAAATATAAATCTCTAATGATAGGCCTCCAAACCACGTTAGCTTTGGGAGTCAAAAAAATTAATCCTAACTTGTGGTCAATCTAGTCAATGGCATTTACTAGTATAAGGAGATTCTACAACTATACAGATAATTAGTTGTAAAAATCTTGACATCATTCAAACACTGCCATATTCAAACCACCCTATGATTTACCCTATAGGTTTTTCAACACCATGTATTCTCATGCCTCTCATATCCCATCAGCACCCTCAGAATCCAAACTTTCAATCATTATGCATCACCTCACCAAACCTTCCTACACCAAATCAAACACTCCAACCATCTTTAGTGTGGAAGAGATTATGCCTGACCTTTAGTATCAACAAACCTTTGACTACCTTCAACTTGGCATAGTTCCCTCTGGCCTCTTTGAGAATGCTCATGGGGAATTTATTCATAACACCTCTCATTATACCATTATGTGAGGAATCCTTTAAAAATGTAGTTTTTATGGCCTCCTATTTCATTTTCTCTGTGGTCCAGAAGCCTCTCACACTATCAAAGAAATGCATGATGGTATATGTGGGGGTCACTTTAGTGGAGTCATTGTGGCTAAGCGCTTCCTCCACCTAAGCTATTGCTAACCTACCCTTAACCAAGACTACTATTATTATGTGAAAAAGTGTGTCAAATGTCAACAACATGCTAATTTACATCATGCACCCAATAATAGTCTTTGTGTTTTCATGAAATTTTGGCCCTTCTCAAAATGGGGTCAAGACTTTATTGGTGAAATTAACCCCCACTCTTCACATCAACATCACTCTATCATCATTGTGACTAAATATTTCACCAAATAGGTGGAGGCCTTTCCTCTTGACAAAAGCTGAAAATATTATCAAATTTTTCACCCATCATATCATCTGCAACTTTGGTGTTCCCCATAAGATCATCATCGATAATGGAAAATCCTTCAAAGATAAACAAGTTCAAGGTATTTGTCACATATTTGGAATTAAAGTAATTTTTTCATCACCTTATCACCCACAAAAAAATATACAAGTAGAGGCCTTTAACAAAACCCTTAACAACATGCTTACCAAAATGGTCAATGTCTCAAGTTGGGATTGGCACTTGCACATCCCTTTTTCCTTATGGGCATATTGCACTAGCATCTAAACCCTTAAAAGTGCTACACTTTTTTTTCTCATGTTTGGAGTCAAGGTTGTGTTTCCTCTTGAAATCCAAATACCTTTTCTTTGCATATTTTTGCATGATCTTATTTTAGAAGATGATTATCATCAAGAACATTTATCCCAACTTGAGTTACTTAATGAGAATCATTTGGCCACTCTTTCCCATCTATATGTATATCAAGAATGAATCAAGTGTGCTTATAACAAACACTTGAAAGTGTGAGAGTTTAATATTGGATATATCATCCTTAAGGAAAATCAACATGTAACTAATATGAAGAAAAGCAAAAGGGGAAAAATTGATTTCAATTGGCTTGGACCCTACATCATAACCCATAAGTATGGATCAGGATCTTATTGCTTGTCCTCTCTCAAGGGCAAATTAGAACTTGAGCCTCTCAATGATTTGTATCTATGTCCCTTCTATTGTCATCCCTTGGAACCTCATTCATTTCCCTCTTCTTAAAGGCAAACAATTAGAACTGAATCATGGGATTATTCATCATAATTATATCTTAATCTTGAACTATGGGTACCACATATCAATCCATGGCATGATTATCATGTTACTTTCTATCCCTCTTCAAAATAGATTCCCATGGTCATTGTCATCTATACCCATTTTTCACCTACTGAAACTTCATTTCAACTTAGTCTTACCTTCATAAAGTTAATCCCTTGATCATGTATCAGCAAGTCTATATCAATAAAAATAAATATCAAAATTCAAAACCAAATCATGGGTCACCCCTAATATTCATAGATTGTTCCCTTAAAGGATATTTGTTTAAAAGTCATCTAAAATTTCAAAATATAAATTCGACTACTCCCTTGAATGATAGCTATCAAAGGCATTTGAACTAATCATATAAACTCATACCACTCCCTTGAAGGATGGCTGAGTAAAGCATTTGTCAAAATTAGAAATTTCTTAGAAGCTTATCATATCGACCAACTTTCCCAACCTTAAAGCAAATTCAAAATAGTAAAGACCCCTAAGTAAAATAAAAAGTAATGAAATTTGTAATTGTCTCTCATAAAAGCAATAATCTTAGAAGGTCATAATCATCCCTCCTCAATAGACTTCTCACATCATTCAATATACACTTTATATATGAGCATAGACTTATTTATAATACCTCTTTAAAAGCCTATAAAAGGGACACACTAGACTCATTAAAGGTTCTAATTTCACCCATTCTCCTTCCAAATAGCATATGCATGAGAATATGAGCTTACTTGACACAATGTGATTAATATACCTATTTATCAACATAAGCATGCTAATGTAAACCATTTGAAAGGCTTATTTTCACTAAGACAATCTAACTTTGGGTTTTATTTTGGTCCTTTCCAATGGAAAGGCATCATATTCCTTTTTAATATCTTGTTGTTTACTTACTTCACGTATTCTTATCTTGAACCATATTCACATTTTATCTCCATGAGCATAAAGAATAGCTATCAAATCAAAAGTGTGAACATCATCAACTATGTCTACAACCAACATCATGTAGCTATCTATAAACAAGATGTAAGGAAAACATATAACAACATATCCTCAACATCATCTTATCCATTAACCATCATAACATCATATGAGCATATAATCATACCATTACACCATCATAATAATAAATCAAACGAATGAGCAAGACATCAATCCATATACCATATATCACTTTATCCATTTACCATGACATTAGAATAATTCATATTATATACATCAACTCATGCCAAACACATCAACTTTATCATAAACAAAGCTATTAAATTATCACATTACATGCATCCATCAATAACACATACTTTCACATTCATGAACAAAATCAAGGCATCATAGATATTTTTCAAACATTATATGCATAATCTACCAAGTCAAACATCTCATAACACATCAATCATAAACATGAACACCATGAATCATAAACATCCATCAATTATAAGCATGAACATCATATATAACACCATCATCCATAAACATCATATATACATCATGTCATCATAAAATAATATAAATAATAAAGTATGGGCTCTCTCTCTAAACATATACTTCTCATTGCATCAGCATGCAGGATGGTATCAAAATGGTGTATACCTATTTACACCAATATGTCAAAACATGCCCATACATGATCACAAGGCACCAAAACCTACACCCACACCACTACCACTCACCCCACGTGTACCTAAACTTGTATTCCCATTTGGTGGTGGTCCTTCCAGGATACCTATTGAAGCCCACTATCCTAGAGTTGTGAGAGTTGGGCCACTTACCAAGCTAACCATGTACTCCCCCCATCTTAGCTCTATTAGGTACTAAAACATAACTATGGCCTTATAATATCTTAGCTCTTGAAGTGTAGCCATACTAGGCCTGAGGAAAAAAACTAGCTAGTGCTACTGTTGCCCCTCCACCCTACTGCAGAGCATCTCTCTCATGTGTAACCATGAAAAGGGTAGCCTATGCCTAGTCCCTCTTAGTTGTTAATACTTGAACCTACCCCTATAAGGTGGCCACTTGCCCTTATAGTGTAGCCACCTACCCTTGTATTATGGTGACCTAGGCTTGTGTTATCGTGAGTGCTACTACCACATGACCATCCCCCTATGCTTATGCCCTCACTAGATCTATGTCCATGGCTTGTTGGGCCCCATCACCACATCTAAAGTCTACTATGGTATATCTACCTTGGTACCAAGTTACATATCCATCATCAACACCTACATCATTAATAAGAGATCTCAATGGTAAATCTTCATAATCTAGCACAACATCCTATGGCTATAGTGCAAGCAACATGAACTCTACCTCCTCTCTCCTATATCAATGAAAATTAGGTGGGATGCCTTGAACTAGCTCAAACTATCTCGACACATGATAAAATAAAAAGATCCCAACCTCACCCTCTTGATAATCATATATCCACCACCAATTTTGTATCCCTAAGGTGTGATACCTATATCCAGTCCATTATGGCCATCCAACATATGGTCACCATATCACATCCCCTAGCACCAACCCCTCCAACATAACCTAAAACCATTCAATATCTCTAGCTCCTCTATTTGTCCCTATCATGGTTATACCTCTCTTCCAACATAAGAAACTAACTATATAATTGGTCAGTAAATAACCCTCCATCGATAGCCCCAAGCGTCATAGCACCTAAATGTGCTCAAATTCCTATCAGTGAAGAATGAAGCTAACACTGATCCCATATTGTCTGTGTGCCCAAAATCCCTAGATCTCCTAATATTTCTACACCAATAAAATTGGGGCCCAGCCAAATAAAGTCCTCCCTAGTAACATCTCCACTAAAACACCAAAAAAAACATGTGGAAACTACCCCTAATTGAATCAGGCAGCAAAAAAATTGTCAAATCCATCATCATCATAATCAAGCATCTATCCTCAAGAGCCATCTTGTATATTGGACTATAATTAAATGTACCTTCATGAAACTACATATGCATGTGATATTCATCATATATCATCTCCCTACAATAGTCTATCTCATCACTCTCTATCTGATAGACTACATCCCTTAAAATTGGTAGTTGAATGATCCTATGCACATCCTCTAAGAGGATGGTGATCTCTCTAGTAGGCAGCCAAAAGGTATTCATCATGGGGTCCTATCTCTCGATGAGCATAATGATCATCACAAGATCTTGAGGTAGGTGTTGATAATGGCACATCATACTTAATTTGATGGCCTTTATATGCCCCCACTCATCATTAGTCATAGCATCTTATATCTCTAAAAAGAGTATGGTAGCCTATTCCTTTAAGTGAATCTACTCATGATCTTATACGTGAAACATACAACAAACATGCATACTTAGTTTTCCACCTAAAACTAAGTACTAACTCATGTCTTCCTTATACTATTTTGACTTACCCCATTACATCTTTTTATCAAAACCACACTTATTCTATCCCCTATCTCCCAAACACTTATTAGTTAAGCTAATGCTCACTTTGCTAAACAACTATCCTATAAACTCTACCCTTGACAACTACAATCTCAAATCATAAACTCTTTTCAACAAACACCTTTGGAATTAAAACCCACCCCTTTTTTAGTGATCCTTCAACCATCGATAATTCTTATAACCATCATCAGTCCCTTAGGACTGATTATCTTCCCTGGGATCGACTAGCACCAATCAAAAAGAACCATTTCCAGTCAGTGTCTTCACCCAGATCATGGATGGACTCGAACCAAGAACCTCTATTACAACCCTATCTCACTCTTAAACTACCTAAAATGCTTATAATACCACAACATTATTAAGCTAAACCCTCCCCCAGCCTAATTTATGAACCCACCCCCACCAATTCCTCATTACCCCCATAATTTTAACTACATCTTACCCAAACCCTACCTATGGATTTCACAAGTAGCTAACCCAAATAGCTAAATCCCCTAACTATTTTCACAATAAAACCTAGCTATCAACACAAAACAAGCCCTACCTCATTTTATGATTATTGGTATGGCCATAGGCCTCATCCCACTAATCTTCCATGTCCTTGATGACCCTCCATAAGCTCAAACCTTTCTTGGAAAATCCAACCAATCTCATGCCTCTACCTCAATAGTTCAGCACACCAACCACCAAAAATTCACTATTCACCTAGACCAAAAACACAAAAGTCAAATGTGAAAAAATAATTCACCTTTTCACTTTTTATCTTCCAACTTTTTAGGGTTTTACCTTGACCATCACTGATCAGGGTGACCAATGTTGATCGACCCTTGGGGTACCCCCTAACCATCATCAGTCAGGGTCCCCATTCCCCTTTCTAAACTTTCATGGCATCTCACCTAGGTGCTCAATATTTTACCTACCCAAACTAGAAGAACTACATTTGGCCTAAAATTTTTGTTGGATATTATGTCCATAAAAATATGTTGGTAGTGTTCATGTAGCTTGTGCACATGGAGTCAGCTCAACCACTCCGACCAACTTGACCACCTCATCACCTCATTATTGGTCTATTTTGGCCCATCTAGTGCATAATTTTGCAACACTTTTTACCTAGTCCTTTTGATTACAGTGATAACATTACCATGTTGACATTTTACATTTTGTATCACCTCACACATATAGACCCACTTGTGTCTCATCAAGAGTAATTCTTACCTTGCATACTCATGACACTTGACCCATTTTTGCTTTCCTTTGGAACACTTCCTACCTTAGACACCCATTGAAAACAAAAAAATCACTTAAAAGACTTGTATTTATGAGTATTCCCAACTTTATAGGTGGTCACACATTTCACTTGTCACTTATCCTACTTAACAATGACCCTTATTTTTACCAATATTGGCAATCTTAGTATTTATATGATATTGGTTTTTGTACCTTTTTGTCACATTTTGTATGCAAGTTTTCATCTCAAATGCCCAACCATTTTTTTGTCACCTAGATCATGACCCACCATCTACCCATTATCAAACCCATACCTATTTTAGACTCACCTCACCAACTCTTAGTTTGAGGGGGGAACACCAACTCCTACTCTTGGGGCAACCAGACCTTAATTGATTCTCTATTTTTATTTTGCTACTTGTTCACACAAGCCACATAACAAAAAGGGGCAAAATATAGACACTATAAAATTTCACACACTGTCTTAGTTGTTGAAATGCCTTATGTTTCTCTTTAACCTCTTTTGACTACACTTACAAGGTCGATAAACCTACCTGACCTACCCCACTTACCTAACCCAGAGTCAAGTTAGCCACTTGACTAACTTAATTTACCTTTTCAATATTTTAACCCACCTTTTCCCTGGGTCCTCAATTGATGATGATCAGGGTGACTGGTGATAATCAAGTTACAATACCTAGACTTTTAGCATACAATCCACATACAAAACCACCACTTTGATTTTCTAATTATAACTCATCTAAATCTTGTTACAAGCATTTGCATGGACAATTTATATTTAGATGACCTAGTTACACCTTCACTTCCACATCTTGCTTGTGCCTATAAGAGAGAGAGGGATATAGGAGAAGATGATCTATAATTTTTATCAAGAGATTTATGTATCTAGAATCTCTTTTGTAGGTCAATCAACATTATCAAGTACCACCAACCATCTTATTGGGAGTTGACTCAATGTCACCTCTTAACTAAGCTTTTACATACTATTACTCTACCAAATTTAGCTTATATTCTACCAACTGGAAATCCATCTCAACCATCCACCCAACTTACTTATATTAGGACAAGTATTTGATTTTTGGTATCTACTTATCATATTTTCATTTCAAGATTAGCCTAGTCCATATCTATCTCTTAAAACTTACCTTTTGAGTCCTGTTAGTCAATAACACTAACCCCAATCCCAGTTCCACTAACAGATAGCCAATGATGGTTACTTAAATGGTGATGGTTATCCTCAACCAATGATGGTTAGATGACTGGTGATAGTTATCCTCAATCAGTGATGCTTAGACAACCGATGACGGTCACCTATGGCACCAAAAACTAGTAAGTTAATTCCACCTACCTGCACCCAACCAAATCCAATTTTCTATGTCCTTCCCTATTTATAGGCTTCTTTTAGATTTTTTGAAGTATACCCAAACCCCTCAACACTAGTACTAATTAATTTATCACTAATTTGATCATTTCTAGTCTATTTTTTTAATAAGCAATCTTGTGTTTAGTTTCAGTACCTTTTGATTATTGATGCAAGTACCTTATTTCTAATTTTGTGAACTTAATTATTTAAAACATGTGGATTGATAACCCCTAAGGAATATCTCACTCTTGGGATATAGCTATCGCTAGGAAATCTACCCAACTATCTACCTAACAAATAAGTTTGCTTTAGTGCTTTGTTATCTACATGATTTCTTCCCAAGCCAAAGAGGATCTCCTCACATCTTCTAATATAGCGTGCACACGCCCATAACTAGGTATACCTACCATAACCCATACTTAGTTTCTTCTTTCCCTTTTCAAATAATAATCATAAATTCATAAAAACACTCAGTTATGTAATCATTGATGGAGACCTTTTTAAATTATCCTTTGATGAACAATTGATTTGATGTTTGACTTCAGTAGAAGCCAAAATTAATCTTACATAGTTACATTATAGTGAGTGTGGTGGTCACTTCAGTTGAAATTCTATGTCACACAAATTTATTCAACAAGGGTATTATTGGCCCACCATGGAAGATGAATATTACCAATATGTAGAGCTATGTGATAAATGTCAATGACACAGTAACTTACAACATGCAATGTCATAATAATTATAACCTATTATCTCTCCATGGTAATTTATGCTATGGGGATTTGATCTTATTGGAAAAATTAACCTCAAATCTACTGATGGACATAAGTTAATCATCATAGCTACAAAATATTTTACCAAGTGGGTGGAATCCATTCTACTCCAATCTACCATAAGGGAGGACATTTACAGTTTCCTCATGACTCATATTATTTCATGCTTCATCCTTTTAGTAGCTATCATTTCCAATAATAGAACATCATTCAAAAACAAAAATTGTTAAGAAATTTTGCATAGAATATAAGATTAAGCACATATTTTCCACTCTGTATTACCCACAAGGAAGTAGTCAAGTAGATTCTACTAATAAAACCATCAACAACATCTTGAGAAAAATAGTGACCAAATTTGGAGATGATTGACACAATCAAATAGTTTTTGTAGTATCATCTTATCACATAAGTATTCATACACCCACAAGATCCATTCATTATTCACTTTTCTATGGCATAGAATTAGTTTTACCATTAGATTTAGAAATCCCATCTCTTCATGTCTCCCTTAAAGGTATTCTCATTGATGACCAATATCATGAAAAACATCTACACCAGCTTGAGCAGTTAGACCATACACGCATTAAATTAGTATAACATCTCATAATCTACTAACAATGTATACAAAAATCCTACAACAAATGAGTTCACACCATAGAGTTCAAAGTAAATGATCTTTTTATTAAAGAAAATCTTTGCAATGTCAATGACAAAGAAGAAATCAAACTAAAACTCAAACCAAATTGGCTAGGTCCATAAATTATTAGTGAAAATATTAGCCCTAAAGTGTATCTTATATCCTCCCTTGAAGTAAAGAAAATCAAAAATCTAATGAATATTATTCATATATGTATATTCCATGTCTAGCATTTCATTTCACACATTATATTGTACATAATTTTTCAAAATCACTTGTACATAGATTCTCTTTAATTTATTATACATAATCCCCTAATGATTGATTGTACATAGATAATTTCAAAAAAAAAACCTAAAATAATACAAAAATTTAAAAATCCAAAACATTCAAAAAATTTAAAAACACAAAAATATTTTGATTGTATGCATCATCCATGATTTAAATTTTTACTATTATTCTAGACTTACACTTTGTTTTTCTATGCTAATGTTTGTCAATTTATCTACATTACCATGCTTAACTTGATCTTATTTGAGTATGTGTAGTGATATCCAGATCCTTTATTGTTTCACTCTACCTATTGAGGGGGCATCATACTTCTAAATTTGAGACACACATTGATATACATACCCACTAGAAGAATCTTCTACATAACTACACAATCCAGGTTATGCCATTCCTACACCACACACTCTAATTATCATGTTGATGTATATTATTTAATTTCTTATATAGATTACTCTATAGACATTTTAGTATATAACACTTATGTATTTTTTAGCATATACCTAGTCTTGTACTCTGTGTCTTACATACTTTCACTTCTTGTTTTGATTAGTTAGATGCGATTGTATTTTCAGTATTTACATGCTTTATTTTCTTATTTTGTGTAGTTATATATGATTGCATTTCTCAGTTCTTGTTTATCTCTTGTATGTGCTTTAGGGCATTTGCCAATGTCCTTTGCTTTTATTCTTGTGTGCATCTTAAGATATTTACTCATATCTTTTACTTGTACTCTTCTATATGATTATGGATTTCACACCAGTCTTGCTTATTTCTAATTGTGTGTGTATGTAGTATTTAAACATGCCTTGTATACTTGATTTCTAGTATGAGTGACATGTGCCCATATCCCTTATTTGCTTGGCCCCTTGGCCACTCTTCTATGCTTCTTGTCTTACATGCTTGTTGCTTGTTTGCTTCTCAATTTTTTGTAATGCCATGATCCACATCATGCATTATCTTACTTTTTTGAATGCCATGATAGATATCATACTCCATCCCTCTATGATAACTAACTAGACTTCTATTTATTTTTTATTACATTGCATATGTTATTACACTTTTATATTTATCTAGGCATACCCCTATTGATCTAACAATCTCTTATTACAAACCATGTTATATCTTGAGATATATTATCAATTATCATTGCTATATCATGTATCTTTGTAGCATAACACACTTTCAAGGCTCTTTGTTCTAAGGGTAGTCATTTTAGGGTCTTCATTCCTACCTTCAGGAGAGGGAGAAACAAATAAGGGTTTTGTCATAGAGATAAGAGCTCTTAAACATTCAAAAATTCAACTTTTAAAACACCTAGAATAACAACTAAACTTCTAACCAAGTGGAACAAAATAAGCAAATAAGGACAATTTTAGAACAGTCATCAGATTTAGATGAGGACAATAGCACCAATATTAGACTATAGCACTAGGCCCTCTAGTGTTCATTTTTGATGTTATTATCCAAATATAAAAAAACTAGACTTTCTAAAAGTAGGTAGCAAGTAGGTTCAGTTACAGTTATGCATAGGTAGACCAGTCTAGAATTAGCAATTTTAGTACACTTTTGCTTAGAGAATCTAGATATAAGGGGCATCATGCATGACATGATGGATCTCACTTCTAGTTTCAGATATGATAGTTGATATAACTTCTAAATCATAATCCATGTTTCAAACACCAGTGATTGGGGGTAATATGTATGGCACATTTATCTTCTTTTCTTTCTTTGTTCAACATATAACCTAGGAATTCTTAGTATTTGCATGCCTTATTCCATCTACAAGTGGTTAGAATCATTTTAGAGTGGATTTCATACAAGCTTAACCTTCGCATTTTGGAGTGGCTTTCATATAATCCTAATGCCTAGTTTCAGAGTAGCTATCATACAAGCCTAATATCCACCTTTTAGAGTGGCCAAGAATGGCCTAGTTTCTAGCATACATTCATCTATCCATGCCACATTGTTAGATTATAGATCATTCATGGAATTTAGGTTCCATCCCATATGACACACATTTCATATTGATATTAGTTCATAACTTCACTTCATGGGGAAATGATGGAGCTAAAGGACTAGCTAGCCTTTGTATTCTTGAGCCACCTACTCATAGGGATTAGACACACATTCCAAAAATTTATTAACACATGTATAATCACATATCTTCACTTAGTGGGAAACGATGGAGCCAAAGGGCCAGCCTTTGTATTCTTGAGCCATGATTGAGGAATTGAGAACTCAACTCCATTTGTGATATTACTCTTGTTACAACATCATTTAACATTACTCAACATTACTCATCATTACTCAACATCACAAATTTTGTATTGGTTTGCATACCCAGTGAGGTGTATTCATTCCTTTCTCTTCCTCTCTCTCTCTTACCTAGATTTGTATGTTTTTATTTTAGATATAGCGTATCTAGTAAGAACTAATCTCTTCTTTGTTTTATTTTAAAAATTTACACTTCATGACGTGCTCTCTCTACACACACCTAGCATCACATAGCTTCACGAGCTTTACCCTTGTAGGTAAGTTTAGGTATGCTTTCTATTTTTCCTTTATCCTAGTATTTTACTTTATTGCATCACTAAAATAAAGGGGGGTAAATGTAGTCATATAAAATCTAAAAATTGGTAACTTGAGTGTGGATTATGACACCCAAACCATAGGTCCCTCTTGCTTTCTCTCATAAACCTCATAGGCTTATTTTAATTGATTTTTAGTCATATGTAGCCTTCCAGACTTGGTCCCATGTTAGCTAAAATACTCTTTCCATGATAAATCTATCCCCCCAAATCTTATTAGTTTAGGACTATAGTACCCAACTTATACTATAGCATTGGGTCCTTTAGTTCCCACTTTTGACACTCCTATCCAAGTGCATTTTTACCTCCAATGGTTAGTTCTTTCCAATTTTTATCCCTCTTCTTATTAGCCTAATTTGATCACATTCAACCCATGAACAATATATCCCTATAAAATCCCATTCAAAGTTCATTTGGAAAGGGGTGACAGTTATCACAAAGCAAGCAAGAATACAAGCAAGACTACTCAGGCAATATTCCCTATTCTCTATATATTACCAGTCAATACATTTATAAGCTTATCCAAATCCTTACACCATTCCCTAGCCACCTCAAGAACATCTAGTTTATCATTTTACATCTTCATACACACTATTACATAAAGCACATCAAGTGGGATAACTACATATGGCTTGATCCCTCTTCAAAATATTTGTATGTAGGCAGCGTGCCCATATAAGGGGTGTCGATACACATTCAGTGAATCTTACACATACTAACCCTCCCCTTCTTTCTCAAAATTGGTCAAATCATAATGGATTCTAGGGTTTTAAGACAAAATCTGCTCTATAGGGAGTTCTACAAACATCTAGCAATTAAAACCTCATAGGTAGGGTCACACAGACATAGTGAATAGAACCCATAAAGCTTAGACCTCTTGGATAATAGTGACATAAGAAGAATATAGTTATAGAACCCTAAGTGTCCTATTTTAGAGCTCCTCTCAAATCATAAAATAAAGACTAGATCTTTATTTATGATAGTGTCCTAGTCCTGCATAGTGAATCCCATACTCTAAAATAACTATCTCAGTCAGTTTTTAGCTAAGTCTTATTTTCTCTCCCTTATTACTATTTTTAGAAAGGTTAAAATTGTAATCAAATTATATAAATTAGTATCTTAATTATTATATATTTATTTTTTAATTTTATTACTCCAAACCATTAACTAAATTAGGAATAATACTCTAATATTCCCAAACATGTTAAATCACCCTTGTAGATTAAGGATGTATCCAAAGGTTGATCCAAAGGGTGCTTGTTGGATAGAAGTAGTAGTTGGGTTAGTGACTGATGAAAGGGTGGTGACTCTTGTACTGATTAGTGGCAAGGTAGATGGTATGAACACCACAAATATTTGAAGTAGAGTGGTATTTTATGGGTTAAAGGTAGCTAAATGATGGATGGTAGTGGTAGAGGAAAGCACTTCTATAGTGGAAGAGTGATTGTTAGGAGTAGAAGCTATAAAGGTAGTGTTAGTTTGAGTTAGTTGGTTTAAAATTGTAGTCTTAAAGGTTTTTTTAGTTGATGAGGAATCTTGGGTATTCAATGGGTAGGTAGTAACCATCACAATGGAGGTACTCCCCATGAGATGGGGAGGCATGTCATAAGGTGGATCTACAGATGGAGCCAAAGTTGGGATAGGGTAAGACATATTTTAAAGGTAATTTTGTAAGGTCATGGGATTGTTATCTAGGAAAGTGGAAAAATCCACATCTTCTTGAGGAACCTCTTGAGGGAAGGTAGGAATTTTTGAGGGGTGAGGGGATTATACTGGTTTAGAAACATAGTCTATGGATGAAGAGGTAGAAGAGGTAGGTTGACTCTTGGTGGTGGGTTTTGCTCTACAAGGTCTCTTCACTACTGGAAAGTGAGAACCATATGAGATATGAGATACAAAAATCACAAATAACTTGACTACTCAAATAAAGATAATATAAGAAAAGATCAAAGAAATCAAATCACACTCTAATAGATACGTTAAGCCCTAGAGTTTTAATTAATCTCATTTTTGGCTTATGCCTTAAAAAATTATGTGATTGAAATTGGTTTGTAGATCAGGTACTAAAAAGGAAGTCTATGGTTGGTTTTAGGTTGTGTTTAGGTGCTCAATAAAATTTGTATTGAAATCAATATGTGGCTTGGTATTAGGGACTACCCCTATCTTCACACACTGTACCAATAAGGGTGTCGGGTGCTTAGCCAAAATTTATTGATATCCAGAGATTACACTCAACTAGAGAGATAAGTTAGTCTGCCCCTTGGTAATGAACTATAATTAGGATCACTAGGAAAGGATAAGGTTACCACTAGGTGATGAAATCCTAGTCAAGCCTTGGCTCAAGTTTGTTTGATGTTTTAATTGATGAAAGTTGTTTGGTTATGTGTGTGAAACAATGAGTGAAAATAAAATATATTACTTTGCCTTTAATTTGAGGTATGTGAACTAAAATTTCAATCAATTAATGTGTGTAATTAATTTTAATCCCAAAATAAACTTTTGATTTAATTAATGAGGAAACAATAGAGAGAGAATGCAAGCAAAAAAAACCCAAGTAGAGACATAAGGATCCCACTGGGCATGCCAAAATGTTTCAATGAATTTATTTCTTATTAATGAAAATAGAAAAGAGAAGAAACTAAGTACAGGTATGGTTGAAAAATGTAGTGATTATGCACACATTGAATTAGAAGGTTGTGAAGAGATCCTCTTTAGTTTGGGAGGATGCACTGTAGATAAGAAATCATTAAAGCAAAAGTGTTTGTTAGATAAATAGTTGGGTAGATTTCCTAGTGGTATCTAGATCCTAGAAGTGAGAGATTATTTAGGGCTATCAATCCACATATTTTAAACAATTAAGCTTATAAACAAAAAATAAGGTACTTGCATTAATGAATCAAATGATACTAAAATTAAATACAAGAATGCCTTCTAAAAAAAATAAACTAGAAATGATTAAATTAGTGATGAACTAATTATTACTCGTAATGGTGTTGGAGTTTGCTTAAAAAAATTAAAAAGGGGTCTGTGGATAGGTAGGATCATATAAAATTAGGTTTGATTGGGTGTAGGTAGGTGAAATTAGTTTGCTAGTTTTTGGTGTTACAATGACCATCGATGGTTGGGTTGATCATTGGTAGTTAACATAACCATTGGAGGCTAAGGTGACCATCGATGGTTGGGTAGACCATCATTAGTTGAGTCAACCATGTACGGTTACTATGTGAAGATCTAGGTTGGTAATTTTGATGGATTAGCGCGGTCTAGAAGATGGATTCTGAGAGGTGAGTAAGGCTTAGGTTGATTGTGAAATGAAAATAAAGTAGATGAATACTAAGAAATAAGTATTTACCTTACTATAAGTTGATTGGGTGGATGGTTGAGGTAATTGATCTATTGGTGGAATCTTAATTTTGATGGAGTCACGATACTTGAAGGCTTGGTAGAGAGGTGGTGGCAAATTGACTCTCTGATATGATTGTTAGATTGTTAGATTGGTGATGGTGATTGACCTACAAAAATAAACTCCTAGATGCAGAAGCTCTTGATATCAATTATAGATTCATAGATGTTTTTTAAATGGATTTTCACCTCTTTGCTCCTCTTTCTTATTGGCAAGGTGAGAGGGTTACAAAAACACATGAACTGGGCCTTCCAAAATTAACTCATCCATGTAATGGCTCACAATTGGAATTAGATGAGCTATTTTTTAAAAATTAAGGTAGGTGAGTTGCATGCTAATTATTAAGAAAGTGGACCCTGACCATTGATGGTCAAAGTGACCATTGATGGTCAACTTGACCATTGGTAGTCAAGTGCCAAGGGGTAAAAAGAGCTAAAAGGTAAGGTTAAGTTAGTTGAGTTAAACTTACTATAAGTTATCTCCATCAAGGTTTGAAAGGCTAAATGGTCCCAAGGGGGTCCTCAAGTAGTCTAGGGGGTATTTTGACACTAGTAATCATAGTGTGAAATTTTTTTGTGTCTACACATGGTTTTGACCTTGGCCTTGACCTTTGTAGTTCCCTTTTTATGGAGGCCTATTTATTTGAAAGGCTTGCTACTGAGATTGATATGAAATTTGATAATGACTATTGAAAGCCTATTGCATGTTGCCTTTTGACATTTACTAGCTCATTCTTCAAGGACTAAAACATGTTTTTGAGATCTTAAAAGTTATTTTTCTCTAGTGAATCACTAGATCTACTAGTAGAAGCTTTCTTTTGCTTTGATGTAAGGATTTCAACAATTGTTGGTGTAAGAAGAATGACATATAATTGAGGGATAACAATAAGAGGTGGTTTGATTTAAGGAAATAATGGCATTGGTAGTTGGGTGTAAGTTTTCTAGCTTAAACTATACAATTTTTTGCCTTAATGGCCACCTCATATGCATCTGGAAGTATGTCTCCTCCCATAGATTGGATCATCATTTCTTATCACTATTTAAATCCTTTAAATAATATAAAAAAGCAAAGTTCGGGGTTGGTCTAACTCTGACTAGGATTATAACCCAAGTTTTTTAGAACCTTGTGTTGAAGTCTTGCATGACTTCATGAGGAACTCTCCTAATGGTAGTTATTTGCACTATAAGTGACAAATGGTCCCATTTTTACTTAAATATTTTACACAAAGCTTCCCCTAATTCATCCCATGTTTGAATGGAGTTAGCAGTAAGGCCTCTATACCAATCTAGGGCCTTTGTTTTGAAATAATTAACTAACATCCTAATAGCTATATTCTCTTCAGTGACATTATGGGCATTGAAAAAGTTGGTTATATCCATGAGATGCTCAGAGGGTGTTATAGTTTGGTCTCTAGTGTAATAGGGAACACTTTTAAGGGTTGAAACTAGGATAGGATCATAGTGAGCAAGGGATAAAAGGTTTTGGCCATTTAAAATCCACAAAATATCTATGGGTTGTCATGGCTATGCAAGGGGTGAATAAAGGTCTTCTTGTAGGAGTAGGCCTTGGAAATGACCTAGGAGCAAAAGTTCCCTGATATGGATGAGTATTGGCAAACCTTAATCTTTTTTTTGAATTTAAAGGTAGTTAAACAAAATAAAAAAGAATACCTATTTAATTTGACCTTTTTTTCACCTTTGACATGAGATGAAGCTATTGATCTGCACTAGATGTTGTTTGGGAGCTTAACTACTATAAATTTGATCAAAACAACATCAAATTTGATTGATCTTGTTTAAAAGAAGTGTGTCCCAAAAAACATGCCAAAAAATATTATATACTTAGTTTTTACCCTTAGAGAGGGTTATTTAGGCTCTCTCTAACTAATCTATAATATTTGGACAACCCTAGGTTGTGGGTAACCTATGTTGGGGCTGAACCTCTAGAGAAGGTTGGCTTCCTCTTGATGCTCACCTAAAACTAACTCTAAGCTAATGATTCATGAGGAAAAGGGTTATAAATATGGTTAATGATTCTTAAGAAAGATAAAAGGGTGATACACCAAATTTTAATGGACACACATAATATTGAACATGCACTTGATTAACAAAAGACAACTATGTCTTACTCAATCTCACAATCTCACTAAGTGCATAAATATTTCATAAAAGAGATTCCAAATGAAACACTAATATATACCTAAAATTTAGTTTGAAAACACATTTAAAGAGGAAATAAAAATTAAAATAAACTAAGAAGAATCTCCTTCACAAATTTACCATGCACAAGCATACGAAGCACTGATTAAAGATAAGAGATAGGTAAAGAGTTGATCTTATTACTTTAAAAGGTAGTTATTACAATATTTTAATAGGGTTCAACCATGTCAAATTATCACACCCTTGAAAGAGTCTCAATGAGTATCCTTGTCTCAAAAAATAAAATGTTAAATTCTAAAAGCTAAGAACCCACTCAATGGGAATGAGACCAGGATATATAGGAGAAGAGAGACATAAAAAGAAGGATGTACGAACATACTATCAGAAAAAGAACACTTATCTTGAGTCATTAATTAAAGCTAAGATGCCACCTTTACATTTTAACCAATGAAAATCTTACCATTTTTTTGATCAATCAAGACATTTCCCATGGCTTGTTGAATGAGAAAGTTCCCAAAGGTTTTGAGGATGCATTAAATGTTCCTAGTTGTAGTTCTCATCACTGAACCTTTTCTTTGATCTTTCACACCATCTCTCACTTGAGGTCAAAACCTCATGATCATATATTTGAATGAATCATGGCTTTGTGATTTTTAGTCAATTGCTTGTCGAAACTATGCCCATGCTAAAGACAAAAACCCTTTGCATTAGTCACCTATCTACTCTACTTTCATATTTGTATCATAGGTCCTACCTATAGATGGAAAACCAATCTATAGTTTTATATATTAAAATATACCTATAGACCATATATCACCTCCTAGACCCCACTTTATTTTTTCAAGAGCTAGGAATTCATTATACACAAATCCTTCTTTAACTTAGCAAGTTAGTCTCAAGAACAAACCTTGTAAGCTCTAATTTATTAAACCAGATATCAATATTAGCTCTATTGGTAATCCCTTTGTATTCTTTACATCTTAATGCATTAGTTATACCACTCTATGGTGTTTCAACCAAATTTAATGGTGTTTGGAAGTCCTTGCAAAACCCTATGTTCATGGTCAAAAATAGCTTCCCAACCTCTGTCGAGAACCCTAGGCTCATCTTTAATCAAATTGGTTGTTAAAATATGACTCAACTCATTAACATGTTGACTCAAATCACTTCACTAATTTTAATCTATATGAAGGCCCTTGGATCATTTATCTTCTACCCATTTAATTCATCCTTGAGACTTGTCATGCACACATTTACCCTTGAGATTCATTAACCCTTTGACATCCACTTACCATCAGATTTGAATGCTCAATCAAATTCTAACCATTGATCTACTAGGATCCATTATTTTAAAGCTAATGGCTAGATCATGACCCTAAAATTGATGTTCTCACTCCCATCAAATGACATTCACATTACCATCATTGATAGTTGCATGATCATCAAATTTAAACTTGATAGGATTTGTCTTGATCTGTATTTATAGTTGATGTCCCACTGATCATCATCTAACTTCCCATAGAATGTGATTGACATCCCATGAACCATTAAATTTAATCATAGATAGTTTTTCTTATCTTTAATTTGATGTTACTATGAATGTCTTAAGTTGTAGATCTATTTTGACTAACTTTTAAGGCTTATATCTTGAAGCACAAGGATCATAGAGGCACCAAAATTTAAAGAGTTATTCTTCTAGCCAAAATAAATAAACCCATTTGGTTTTCTAGTTGTAGGATTTCCAAGTGAAGATATTAAATTCTAAAATTAGTTGGTATGCCTGATCTTTCATGATGTCCTGGCTAAAAATGGCTATGGAAACTTGGTGAATTTTGTTCGAGGAGCCAACTTTGCACATACATAACTCTATTTGTGCTTCGATTGAGGACCTAGAACTTGGTACATAATAACTAGGGACCAAGATGAACAAACTCATGTGATCACTTTCCCTTGAAATTAATACACATTTAAGATATGGCCTTGTCAAGATGCTTTCTTGGCTCTGTTTGAACTTCTTTGAAAATGGCTAAGGATGGAAAAACAATAGAATTTAGCTGAGAGGCTAACTTTGGATCTCCATAACTTTCGATGCACTTTGGGGAAGGACCTAAAACTTGACACATATAAACTTGGCCCAAAATTGAACAAACTTATATAACCAGTTTTCCTTGACTCATCCACACATGTGAAATATAGTATAAACAAACTTACCACTCGACATTTCTACCACTAGACCTAAGATGCCTAGATGAACATAATGAAAAACTAGATGGATTCCTTGCATTTCCATACTTAACCCAATGACTTTTAACATCCCATAGGGTCTCTTTGAAACTATAGACCTACCCCTCACAAATTGGAAAGATACACTTTTATACAAGCTCAAAGTGTTTTCAAAATCTTTGAACTCTGTAAGATCCCTTTGGTCCATTAATTCATCCAAAAATCCTATCCAAGCCTTACTCCATACTTGATCCTCAAGAAAATACACTGCATTCAAGCAAGATTGGTATGTGGGCCATAAATGGCCAATAGTTCCTCTCACCTAGAACATTGCTACATCTCTCTCCTAATGATTCCCAGCCCTAAACACTTCCTCAGTCATGCATTCATCTCTAGCTTTTAATCACATGCCTATTTAGGTCTATCTAGACCTAATAGGTCTATGTAATCCATTAGGCTTTCATTGTTGGGATTATTTTGATGATCCAAAGTTTTTTTTTAGTTTTATTTAATTTTGTTTTTATGTTTAAAATAAAGTTGGTTCATAGGAATTGGTTACATCTCGTAACCACTCGTAAAGTCATATAAATATTTTACATGATTTATAAATACAATCTTGAATTAGTATATTTTACTATTTTTTGTTTGCAAAGCTTTGTTCAAAATGTAAATTTTTTTATCATTCCTTCTATTCCATGATCCATCAGTGGTATCAAAGCCACTTATAAGGAGAAAGTTATGTCACATCTTGAAGGGGGAATCCAATATACAACAATTCAAGACATCAAGAAAATTTGAAGAAAGAAATCCATGCAATAGGATTAAATATTGATTTAGAGTTTTCATGTAATACTCCACAAAAGATTAGAAAACACAACTATTTTTTGTTTTCTAGTTAAAGCTTAATACCTCAAAATAGGAAGGGACACAAATGATGAAGAACTAAGAAATGGTATGCTTGTTTTTGTAAATTCAAAGTAGTAATATTACATTGGAAATATTTTCTTATTAGTGCCCAAAATTTTTATATTATTGCCTATATATGCTTAAATTTCCATTAAATTCACCCAATTCAAAGATTAATATATGTATGACCCTTGCATAAGTGGCAATCTTTTCCAAGAAAAAAGGAGATCATTACTATGTTTTTAGTGCATTTATTTTTTTAAACCTATTTTATTCACACCATGCCAAACTTGTATGATGCACCTATATGTAATATTTTTTTATTGAGAAATTTAGTAATTTTCAAAGATCCTATAGCATTTAAGTATGGTGTAGTAGTCAAATAAGATAGCGTAATAGATCAAAAGCCTTCATATAGACTAGTATGGTGTTTAATAGATCTGTAGCTTTGTTAAAGTACACATGGCAGCCTTGGTGTGAGTATGGTGAAAGAAAAGACTAGAATATTATTTTTTTCATGAAGTGTTATGATTTAGTTTGAACAATTTATGGTTTATTGGGGCCAAATAAATTCAAAGAAGAAGATTTTTTTTTCCATTTCTTGTTTTCTTCGTAAAATGTTTTTATGGAAAAGTAATTTTTTATTTTTCCACATATCAAATTCATCTTAAATACAAAATATTACTTTTATGTAATGCAAATTCTCATAGAGAAATTAGACAAGATCATTTTTTAAGACACTCTCCAAAGAGGTTAAGAGTTCAAAACCTCTAAGGCTAGTCATTTTTTTGGTCACATTCGATATTGAGAGCATTGTAATGTGAAATTTTTTGACCAATAATTCTATTATGAAAAAGTGCTTATGTGACCAATCAATCTATAGATTTTTGGATGTTTTAGACACTACGGAATGGTCAATTTTGTAATTTAAAGTGTCTTTATATGATTTTTACAACCAATATAATTAAACTAATGTATAAAGGTACATTTTTGGTTAAATCTGACACCTTTGAAATAAAAATTATTATAATATCACTTCATGCTTATAATTTTGGAGATAATAACATCCTTTATAATCCCATTAGGATCCTTATAATTGATAAAGTGTAAGTGTCAAATTGGATGTTGTAAGATCTATTGGAGGTTGGAGGATAATTACCCTCTTCAATTAGATATTCACTTGGAGTTTCGGTTCATTCTTGAATAGAAAATTTTGGCTTGTGTTTTTTATTTCAATTTTATTTTTGGATTTTTATTCCTAATATTCATGACATGGAGTGGATAGAGTTAGTTGTTTTTATTTCTCTCGATGCTTGGCTTCTCACCTTTTTCCTAATAGGGGGAGAATATTTGGGCATTGGTTGGACTTTGATTAGTCATTAGTGATAGTAGAAGTTGATAGGGGTTTCTTGTACATTCAGTGTTGAGCAAAGGTCATCAATGTTCATTGGATATTAGGGAGATGTTCTATATAGAGTACAGGGTTGTCACTTGGATGGGTTCTTATGTGGGACCTTATGTGGGTTGATGTAGTTGGATAGGCTTTGATCAGGTTGTAATACAATAAAATATGATGATATTAGGGGATGAGCAAGCCTTGATCATGCTCATCAACCTTTTATGCCACAACTCACAAGGAAAGCTTTAGTATGGAGTGGCATCGATTTTAATCAGTATTAAGATGTATAATGCACCAATTGTATTTATGACAAAGTTTCTATGATGAATTCAGAATCATTGCTCTATTTATTTCTTATTCTATACCCCTTTAGATCAAGGGGGTGTTTTTTGGGATTATTTTTATGATCCAAAGTATTTTTGTTTAGTTTTAGTTAAGTTTGTTTTTATGTTTAAAATAACATTGGTTCATGGGAATTGGTTACATCCCATAATCACTCTTAAAATCTTATAAAGAGTTTACATTATTTGTAAATAAAATCTTGAATTAATATATTTTAATGTTTTTCATATGCAAAGCTTTGTTCAAAATGTAAATTGGTTTATCATTCCTCTTTTTCCATGATCTATCACTCATTATCTCATAGGGCTAGAATAGTTCGATGAAGATGGTGTGAACACTCATAAAACAAGTACAAGCCCCTATTTCCAATATTTCAATAGTCACTTTCATGTAAGGATCAACATTCAATTTATTTCCTAAAGGACCCACCTATAGGTGGAAGTTAGGACCTTGACTATGCTGTAAATGTAAGTGATAAGTCCTTTCACCAATTTGGGGTTCTCATCCTCTTGGGAACTTGGTTATTATTTTTAACTTCCTTAAATACTCCTGACTATTCAATTCACCTTCATCTTATATGAATCAAGTATGTAAATAGTAGTTTAGGCTCATAAGGCCTAATTATCTATTTAGGTCCTTGTAACTCTAGAGGACTACACCATCTGAATGGGAAACATTGAGAACAAATGCAAAAAATAGGTTAGGGAACCTTCAACTATTATTCATTTCATCCCCCCATAGGGTTCCCCATTTAACTTCTCTTATTTTGATTCTTGATTGTGACTACCTTACTTAGGCCTAATTATGCCATATAGGTCTTCTCCTTTCTAAAATAATCAAACTACTAGACACATGCACTGAGGGCCTTTAGGAAACTGATCAGAAACTATGTACTCTTTCACCATCATCTTCATGTATGGTTGGTCACATTTTCTTTACTCTGCCTATAGGTGGTAGACTTGCCTTTTGATTGTGTAAGCTTCACTTGAGGGTTGATCTAATGTTCCCTTGACTCTTTGGGTGTCATCATCATATGCTAATAATCTCCCTTTTTCCTTATAATTCTCCAAACTTCCTCAATCTCATTACATCATCCATACCTCTCTAAATCTATTATTACAGTCATATTTGAATTTAAAGGTTGGATTAAGCCTACTTCTCAATGATTTAAGGGAGAATTGATGATATTTTCCTCTATTGACCCTAACTTATCCATCCCATACCTCTTACAGGTCCTCATGACTCTTTAATTCTCCTTAATGTTTCTCTATACCTCACCCAAATAGTGTCTACCTTCCTTACTTAGCCTACCTCAAAAGGCCTATCATGACTGTGAGAGTCTACCTGACTATGTGTGGGAATTCAAAAGGTCAGTATGATGTTCCATTGTTGTCCTTAGGTGATCTTATCATATTTATGGTCTCTTCTTTCTCCTTTTAACCCTCTAAAATTTATTAACCTAATCAAACATTTGTACTTCACTCACCTTGCAAGCACAATACTATTCATATTGGGATCTTGACTAAGTTGTTATTCGATGGTGGTTAAACATGTTGATCTTGTATTTAAACCTATTCCCTATGCTTTAAATGTTTCTCTCTAGATCCTTACCTCCTCATATGTCATAACAATCCTCAAGTTTTTCAAGTTTTAGAAAGTTCAATCGTGTTTCCATACATAAGTGTGAGTATCACTACTTAGCCCCCTCAAGCCTAATTAGACCTTTGCTCATAATCCTTTCATTAGTCTCTCTAATGAGTTGATGAAGTTGGTCTCTTGGGTTTAGTTAATAGTCTATAAATAATACTCACATTTTATTAGATATTTATTTTATTTTCCTAATGGTTCTCTACATCCACCCTATTCTAATTGTAAGGAGACCACACTACATGAATAATAGACACCTTAGAGGAAGGACTTGAAGTATATACTTGACCATCTGGTAGCTGAGATAAGATTGGGATAAAGATAAGGCTAAGTGTGTTCTAATAAACTATCATCAAACCTAAACATCATCAAACACCTCCATATTATACACCAAAGACTCTACAACATGAGAAACTCTATCTACAATCTACAATTGGAGGAAACATGAATATTTGATTGCTCTCACACACTCACACATCTGAACTAAGGATGGATAGTGATGGATATATAACTTAAGGACTTCAAAAATAACCATCAAGTATTAGTTTTTAAAAAAACTTAAAGGATGTACCAAAACCATTGCACATATGACCCCTTGCATAGATGAAGAAGACCATTTGAATTTTGAGATTGTTATAATTTGTTCATAGATCAAAGGCCATGAATGTGCAGACAAATCACATCTATGAGAAGGTCAAGAGACCCTTTTCCTCTTCTTAAAGCCTCAAATCCTCACTTTATCTTTCCTATATAGACTGAGCATAAACTTGAAAGCTTTCTTGGAATGCCAAAGAGGATGGTGGGAGGGGTCAATTTTGTGACTATTTTTCATCTTATAGTCATGAAACTCCTCTAAGAGACCTTCCATGAGCTCGTTTGACACATTATGACCTCCCCTATATAGAATTGACCATATAAGTTTGTATCACCTATAAAAACACCTTAAAACATTCTCTTTTTTGTATTTTCTTCAATTTTCTAACCTTGGGATGCCATTGGAGGGTAGAGGGAGGGAATACATAAGTCAAAAATCATTTTAAAATAGGAAGTACAACAAGAAAGTTGAATGGTCATGGTTTCCCACATGTGGGGCCTATTTGATAAGTGGGAAGTGGATTTGACTATTGAAATAGACCCCCTATGCACATGAAACTATCCCAAATGACTTTATATTATCAATGAGACCCTCTTAAAACCCATTTAGATATAATGTGGCATCAAAACATTCTCTTTCGTAAGTTTTATAGTGTAATGTAGACTCATATTTGGCAATTGAGGGGCATTTGATGACTTCTAAGGGTGAATTAAGGTTTGAATTAGGCTTGGATAAGTGTATCATATAAAATAACATTATGCATATCTTAGACCTCATGTCATGAATCTAAAAAAGGATTAAATACATTTTTGTATCATGTTGGCAAAGTTTTCCCTTCTTAAAATGGCTAAGACATGCCTAAAACTATAAAGATTAGAAACCTTAAAAATCTCAAACTACATTAACCCTTGCTAAAGATCCATAATCTTATCAAACAAGGTTAAGACCATTATTTAGACTTGACATTTTGACACTCTCTTACTCACTTAAATCCCACTATAACCAACAAATATATCACCCAAGGACTCAAGATAGCCATGACATATAAACATCTCTACAACAGGTTTTAACACAACATGAAACCTTAATTTATGCTAAAAGGGTTCAAAATGAGACCAAATAAGACATCACCATGAAGGGAGATCAATCTTATGTGGGTGTCATGGAAATTTTTTGGATGTAGGAGTTGACATTTAGACTAGGAAGCCAAAATGCCAACATTTTTGGAAACTCATAGGGGTTGAGAAGGCTACTAGTCAAGAGAATGCACTAACTCTCTATGACAGTGATAACTCATACATGGTAATAAGACTTGGATGACTACTCTTAGATTTTTAGAGAGACCTAGTACCTTATAACACCTCTTAGGACTACAATAAAAACCACACGTAAGGAAATAAAACTAGATTAAACTACACCTAACACCTAAAGAAAATAAAAAAATAAGACAATAAAGCAATCAAATTGACACACTAAACTTGTGTTGACCACTTATTTGAAACAAGAAAAAAACTACTATAAACAACTCATTTGAACACACCTCCTTTCTCCTCTAACATCAAAAGGAAAGATCCTTTAATCACCATAGCTCTATGAGGTTATATTGTCATATGATGAATGGAGTCCAATCAAGTATTTCTCACTACATGAAGACTTCCAATTGAAGTTAGAGATACTATCATGTTAATAGCCCCTTAGGAGAGTAATTTTACCCTCCTTATCTACCCTTAGGTGCATGGATTGGCTATATGAGTCCAACACCCAATCATAATCCTTAAAAACTTGCCTTCATTACATTAATAGTCTAATTTTTGCCTCAGTCATGAGTTGCTCCTAATTTTTCATGTTCTCATGCAGTGATTGTCCTAACAACTCAGTTGGTAGGCCTTGATTAGTTTTTTCATTCTAATGTATTTGAGTTTTTAACTTGTCAAGACCTTCATGATGTACATCTTTAGCCTCATGAGGAATCCAAATGACAAAGTATCTTTACTTGTATCAATGTTAGGCACTGCTATAGTAAACATATCAATCTCATCATCTTGAGTTTGTTCTTTTTGTGGATAACATTTGACAGGGTCAGCAGATGATTTATTCTCAATATGATATATAAGAGGTGTTAGTCTTTGAAGGGCTTGATATTCATTATAGATCTTATGCACTACTACCAAATATCTTCACCATCATCTTGGCATTCCATGTAATCATGATCACACTTTAACCTCTCATCAACTATTGAGATCTCATGATTATCAACAAAATCATCTTGGAAATAAGGGGTATTTTGTCTTCAATGAAACTAGAATATTCTTAAATGCATACCTTTTCTTGAATGTTTGAAGACCCTTGGAGGCTATCTCCTTGCCTTGTAGCTACTAAAAACTGAATAGATGCTTCACTTTCACACTCTTTAGGACTATCATGACAAAGAGTAGTTACTATGTCATTAAGGATATCTTGAAAAACATCCTTTCCTTGTCCAATTGAAAATTTTTTTTCTTGTGGATCATTTTGTACCTAAGTAACCTCTTGAATCTCACCCTCTTTTGCATTATGGAATACTGATTCATATTTATCCTTGACAAGGGGTGTCCCAATGGTGATTTATTATTGTCGTTCACTTGCATCACCTTCATCATTTATCACTATAGATGAATCTTCTTCATTTGGATCATAAATAACATGATCCTTCTCAAGGAGTTTCATGGAATATCCTTGAAATATTTTAAGGAAAGAACATAAATCTAATGGTACCATGGATGCCTAATTCTCCTCACTCAGTTACTCATCATTGACAACCATATTTTCATCTGTATTTTACACATTGTCTTAACTAGAATTTTATGATAGGAATGTCTTAGGCTCTTTAGGATGGAAGGATGGGAGTTAAGTGGTTTCATATTTGCCTTCCACTTCAACACCTAGTCTTATGCTTGACTCATCTTCTTTTCCTTTTGACTGCACTACTTTCTTCCAAGTTGGGAACTTAGATTTAGGAGATCCCTCAATTGTATATGTTGTATATTTGGGTATCAATTAGGGTATCTTAAACTGTGATGGCATTTTTTATGTTACTTCTAATAATTGAGCTATATGTGTGTTTGAAAGTTTAATTTATCTAACAAGGTGAGCCTCAAAGTCAAGTATCATCTAATTGGAAATCTCATTAGGCTAATTAGTCTTCTCAACATATATTTCTTCCCTTTTTTATACTTTATCTTAAATAGACCTCTAATTAGGAAATGTTGGAAGGATTTGTGGGGGACTTGGAAGGTTTTGGCATTCATTTGATTTAGTGATTTGATGAAGGATGGGTTGATTGAAAGAGAACTGATATGAAGTGGAGGAGGATAGATGGGGTTGATAAATTTGAATATGTTACCTCTCATGAACAATTAGTTTATCTTATATGATTTAAACTAGACCACCTATATCTAACATCTCATTAGTTGGCCTAGACTGATTCCCTTTCATAATAAATGTGCATTCTTTCTTAGCCTACTACAACAAATCTCTCATGCTCTTAAAAACATGCCTAAGAATTTCTTGGCCATAACTTTTTTATGTGTTAATCACCACCATGTGTCTTTCATATCCAAATAAGGTCTATTTAAGGCTTGAAATGGATTGGCTTGAGACATAGGTAGGTAGACTAGGAATATTGTGAGGTTGCCAAGACTGATTAGAACGATAAGTCGGTTGACAAGAAGATGAATAGGACTCATAGGGAGAGTGGTAATCTTGGTAGTAAAGAGGATCATTTTAGGGCTGATAAGGGTCAGTATAAGGTCGATAGGGGTCATAATGGGGTTGGTCATAAGTCTACCCTATATGCAATCATAAATAATCATAATAAAAATGAATAACAATGTGAAATATCAATATAAAATACTCTTACCCATAGAATTATGACCTCGTGATGCCTTCTATCATGAAATCTAACTGTAAATTCACTTTTAAAGTGCTTAAAACTCTTTGAGATGATCAAGTGTTATAAGTGAGTGCTCCAATGCTTGAATTTGGTCCTACTAGGCTTGCCAAAATTGTTATATTTCCAACATAAACCCTAGAAGGAGGTTATTTAGGCCTACCTTCAAGGTTAGGGAAACATGGGAATATCCCAAGGTTATGGGTGGCTTATGACTAGGATAGATATCTAGATTATGGGGTTATCTTCCCTTGTGCATCTATTTGGCTCAATTCACTAAGACCTATTGTTATTAGGGTGAAAAGTGATAGAGAGTGAATAAAAAAACCTAATATAATGGTGGTGATGCACCAATATAGTTTATCCACTCAAATTAACCTCAACTAGCACTATTAAGCAAGACAAGTGACTGAATCTTCTAACTCCAAGGACTCATTTTCAAAAGTGTTTCACATAGAGTTTTAAATAAGTAGTCAAAACATGAGGGTGATGATGGTAAGGTTAGGATTAAGTCACTTACTGGTCAAAATTTCACTCTAAGTTCATCCACTCATAATTCAAACACACTATGTGACCTACATAAGACCATATACTAGTAACTAGGTGAGACTAAGACCTATCAAGGGAGAAAAACTTACCACATGTGAAATTAAAACAAGTATAACACACTAAACTAGTATCAAAGAGCCTAAAAATAGTCATTTTCATTAGCTTAAGAGGTTATAAGTGTAGACACCTAAATCTGGCCACCAATGACCATCAATCAAGATTTTGACCAATTTCCCACCAAAATGCATAATTTGGCCTACAAACACTAAAACACATTAAAAGAGTTGAAATTTTTATATTCAAGTGCTGATTTTGTCCAGGGTATCATTTAATGGGGTAAATCAATTTATGAATCAACTAACTTTGATCAAATTATTTTGAGTCAAAATGACATTTTCACACCTAGGTGCTCTGGATTACTCTTTTCTACTAAATTTATTACACAAGACATGTGCCTTTATTATTTTGTGTTGAAAACTTCCCAAATGGGATAATAGTTCCAATGTATCTAACATCAACTTCTAATTCCAATCCAAACAAATTTTGAGTGAATAACAAGACATTTTGACCAATTTGGTTAATCTATGCACCAAAGAGCCAAGGTTTGCACCAAAATTGCCTAATCATGTTTAAAAGATAATTAACCCAAATCATGAGCCTAATTAATAATTCCATGGATATTTTTAAATATTTAATTTTGAAAATGAATATTGAATATCTGCATCTTCAAAAGACATCATTTCTATGGAGTGGCATCCACAAGTTATAATTGCATAAAATATCAAGGTTAACCCCTCTCATGCCTCATTAAGACCCTCCATGACTATTCAATTCCCCTCTATCCAAAATATTTATGAGCCTATTTATGAATTTTAATTAAATAATTTAATTAATCCTTAGCCACACACCTCCATCTTGAGATGGACGGTTCAGGTTGATTCTAACCATTTTGCAAAGTCTATAAATAGGAGGGCTTGCCTATTGAATTTCAAGCTCTCATATGCCAAAGTTATAATGTTGAATTGATTCCAAAGATTCATTCATAGGAGTAGCCAAACATATAGAGACCAATTATTTCAAACACTCTTTATATTTTATTCACTAAATAATTCTATGATTTCATAATACTTTAACCATTCGGGATTATACAAATATATATCAATATTATTCCTAGAACCTCTCTCCATAATTATCTCACACCCAAATCCCCCTAATCATGCAAATCTATTTAGATATATTTTTATAACATGTTAATAATATATATTCAATCCTATATCATAGTATTTTTATGTAACATTATTCTGATTACTTACTAATTACTAACTACCTAATACTTATTTACCTCTCGATAAATCAACCACAGTAAATACTAATTTAGTATTTAATTTTTACCATTCGATAAATACCTATTTTCACACAAATGTAAAATCTATTCCTAACATCCCCCCCATAGTTTTTACATGGTGTAAAAAAATTCACACACTTATCTGCAGTATGCTCACCCATTGTAGCATGTCAAACTATGTGGCTCATGACCTTGATATAAAGAAAGCCTCACTCCTCCCATGGTTTTATAGGTTTACTAAACACCTTGATGTGAAAAGGTCCCATCAACTATCGACTTCATGTAGTTTTCTATATCCTCCCACAAACCCTTTCAAGATTTATGAACTAACTTACATTGGTACTTTCTATATTTTTAAAATGTTTTTACCTCAGGGAATCATGTTTGGAATTTCACAAAAATTAAATTAAATGAAAAGGAATTTTTATTATGTTATTATTTTCAATACATAGTAGAAAATCACACTAAAAAAATATCATACCACACACATCACCAAAACATGATGTAACCCTGTCATTGGTGACTGATGAGAGGTCACTGAAAAACATCCATCCTCTGTGTAGCCTCCAGCCTCCACTATGTCTCTATTTATTTAGGGGATATCTTGATGAAGATCATGATTTTTTCAAGGGAAATCGCCCCCACAATATGGATGTCATGTATAATAAAAAATGCATCCATTGATTTTATTTTTTACAAATAAATGACTCGACTCTAGACTTTTTACAAATGATGACATACTCAACACTTTTAAAAATTGACTCTTTTGATATTTTTTAATAAATGACATTTTTTACAAGACTCTTTTAACTTAGATACTTTTGACATATACTAATTGGAAAATCCCTAACTAAAGAACCGAGATAAAGAATATACATATATGGACCCAATGACTTTTTATTTTTAAACAAACAAAATTTAAATACCCTACGACTCTAAAATTCATCCCAACAACTAAATTGTTAAGATTGACTCTCAACCATTTTGTTGACATATAAAACTATAACAAAACAATAATAGACCCTCTTTCTCATGGTTAAATGCATGTAAACCATAAACATATAGAGAGACTAAATAGCTATTTAAATAATACGGATAGAATTATCATGATGTGGTACCAAAAAATAAAATAAAAAATTAATCAACTAATTATTAAAACTTAAAATGACTGTTTTACACATACTCCTACAATGAAAACTATTATTTGATGAATATTGTAAGTTGTAGCTCCTGAATCAACCAAAATAAGAGGTTAAAATGCATAGATCTATTTTTTGGGGATCAAACTGTGACCAAGTTTTGAGTGAAGAGTAAAAATATTGGGTGTCACCGTATGATAGAGTTTAGGCTACATTATATATATATTTTTGTTATCTCCCTTCAAAATACCTCTTTGTATATACTTTTAGATTACCAGACAGTGCAAGCTTAATGGAATACATAGATCTGACATAAAATTTACATATATTATCTATACAAAACTATTGGCAGGTGGGGAGTATGTGTTAGTAAGCTTGACACAAGTAGTAATATCTCCAAAAAATAATAAAAAGTAATTTAAAGTCTATTATCTATAAGCTAAATTGAATCCACAACGTGATGATTTTGATAGATCCCAAAGCTAAGCTTGATAGCTAAACTATATAGTTACATAGACTTAAATAAGCATATATTTCTAAAACTACAAACTCATTTTTACTAAACCAGTTACTCATCCACAAGGTAAAAAAAAAAAAATGAGAGTTTTACCCTCACAATCTTCATGAGCCCATCCCTACTCTGATACCAATGTTAAGAATTGGAGGAGCCAATTCAGATTTAATTCATGCATAGGAGTATCCAAACATACAAAGACCAATTATTTCAAACAATCTTTATATTTTGTTCAGTAAATAATTCTATGATTTCATAATACTTTAATCATTCAGGATTATACAAATATAGAGGAATATTATTCCTATAACCTCTCTCCATAATTCTCTCACACCCAAATCCCACTAATCAATCAAACCTATTTATATATATTGTTATAGCCTATTAACAATATATATTCAATCCTATATCATAATATTGTTATGTAACAACATTTTGATTACTTACTAATTACTAACTACCTAATACTTCTTTACCTCTCGGTAAATCAACCATAGTAAATACTAATTTACTATTTACCATCTGATAAATATCTAATTTCACACAAATGTAAAATCTATTCCTAACATTATAATGCCAAAATATTGAGCCAAAGCCAAGCCAAGCCAAGTCAAAGCCACACAAGGTGCCAAGAAGAGATGGAGGTAGCCAATCTTCTATTGATGTAGAGTTCATGAGCACAAAGCTGAGCAAGCCACTACAATAAGCATTTTGGAACATCCAAGGAAGGTGAAAGAAGGTTGTCTTTTGCATTTTAGTTGTACTTTCCATTTTTTTTAAAAATAAGTTCCCCCTAGTAACTAGGCCTAGAGATGTATGTTAGTTAGTGTGTTTTTGTCAAATTTGTTTTCATTTTAGAACTAACACAATACTAATCACCTCTCTTAAGTCAAATTCCTAGTTCACATAATACCATGCCTGGTGGGATGAGATGCATCCCACATATGAAGGAGAGCATGAGGAAACTTTAAAATTTTAATTTAGATGCTTGAAACTCTTTCTAAGTCATTTTCTAACTTGGTTTAGCTAGATTTGTAAATTCCCAAGTTTACACAGGTAACCATCGATGGTCAAAAGAACCATCGATGGTTGAGTAAACCATCAATGGTCATTTTTAACTGTCGATGGTCAAGTGAAACCATCGATGGTTAGGTATAACTATAGATAATCGTTGTGTTTTTCTTAAAAACATAAACTTGAGTGATAATAGGCCATTTTTAAAAATTTGGTTTGGGGTCATACGGACTCCATTTTTTTTAATCATGTGTTTTATTCTAAATTTTTAGAATTTGATATTTGTTTAGCTTCAAGTTACATAGATTTTTCACAAAATTTTGAAAATCTCTTTAAATGTTTCTAATCTAACACATTTACTTTTGGGGTGATGCCTTAAGGGTAGATAGGTAAATGAAAGACTTCAAATTTGCTAAAACATGCTATTAAGACATCTTTTGCATGTTTTAAAATAAATTAGGAACCTTATTTTGGTACTTCATGAAAATTTTAGATGCTTAAGTGAATGATTTTGATAATTAGGCTTTCAAAATTACAACTTAAAACCAAGGGGTCAAAAGAACACCACCTAATCTTTCCTTTAAGGCTTAAAATTAAATACACTTGTCAATGTTTTTTTTCAATAGTTGCTTAATTAGAACTTGATTTGGCAAAAATAAGCTTGTTGCATGTATGTTCTTCCATCCGTCCCCTTTAGGGAACTTTTGGAATCAAAAGTGTCATATTTATTGCAAATATGCTTAGTCTAAGGCATATAAAGAATGTCATCTAAAACACTCCCTAAAAACTCATCATAGTTTGGGTGACCTTGAAAATGACCCTAAAGTCTTTTTAATGGTCATTTATTTGTATACAAACTTGACTTGTGAGGAGGATTTCATTACCTCCCACAAGTTATTTAGGAAAGATTTGACATGAGGTTTCATTTCCCAGCATTGACTTCACACAATCCCACTAGGATTAGAGGTTTGAGTGGTTAATCCACCTTCTAGTGTTAGAGTTGCACATGGGACATATCTACACTTTGGATATCACACTACATTCAGCAAGTGATGGATGTAGTGGTTGTAAAAAGGATAAGACCTTTTTAAAACAAGACAAGTTTCACAGACACCCAATTACATGATTTTATTTTTCATCGTGATGTGAACATCATTATGTAATTGATCCCCCTAGAAACATTTGAAAACTTACTAGTTTAGTCAACCCCACTTTGCCATATCCTTGCAAATATTTGGATGATTATACTTAGTATATTTTGGTCATTTTTGCTTGGTATGTTTTGAGATTAAAACCTAATTATTTGTTTATAAGCATGTTAAAAGCATGTATTTGAGTTGAGGAGGGTAGTGTTATTCTACCCAAAACATGTCAACCCATTTTCACCTTTGAGCCTTTGAAACATAACATTGATCACCTCATTTGAGCATGTTTACATTATTAGGTTTCTCAATTTGTTTTAAGACTTATTTAACATTGCATCAAAAAAAAAATTTTCCAAACCATGTCATGTATATCATTTAGATCTTGTTTATGCACTATCATGTTGTTCAATCTTATCTAGCTTGTTTGGTCAAAACCTAATTTTCAACATTGAGTTTTTAATTAACCTTGTCAAGTTTGGATTCAAACATTGATTGATTTTTATATATCCTCAATTTTTGGGGATGATACACATATATTTTTATTTTAGGTTGCATAACTTTGGTTAATTGATTACCCAAATTTGAAGACTTTTGATAGTTTATTTATTCAATGTTATCCTCATCATTGTTTGTGCCTTTGTTTGGGAGAACACAACCTTTCTCCAAGAGCCTTTTGCCTTACGACTTATGCCAACTAATCATGTTTATGTTTCATTCTATGTGCTTAGTTTAATTCATAGTTATTTCCAAACTTGTTAGATTAAATAAAATCACATCATGCATTTGTTTCAAGCCTAGCTTTTGATGCCATTTGGCCAAAAGTCCTAGCACATGCCTTATTTGACCCTAGCTTTTGACTCCACATTTGGAAAAAAGACCTAGCGAATCTTTTCCATTTCCTAGTTTGAACCTTATTTATAAAACTTTGACCTAAAATTTTGACATGTTAGTTCTTATTCAGATGCTTGACCTTTTATGCATATGACATTTGACATTAGACTATTCTATGCCAAGTATTAGCACAAACCATTTTAGAGATATAGCTCCACTTTCAAACCATTTTTTGGAGATAGAGATCCATAATTTCAACCAAGTTAGACCAATTTTGAACCATTGTCCTTTGGACATAGTTTTTCAAAGTTTGCAAAACTCTAAGCCTTTTGTTTCAGAGCTTTCATCATTTATGTAGATATGTCTAGCTATGCTTATGTTGGAGTCATGTATAATCCAAATTATGATAGATTGGTCATAAAAAATGATTTTTATGGATTTAGTCAAGAATCCAATGATTATAATATGGTTTGTGAGAAAAATTTCTATCCACCTCATAATAATCATTCACGAGATTAAAGTCATGAACTAGTTTATGATCCAACTCAAGACCTTGAGTGGTATGAATAGGCTTGTGATACATATCCATACCCTCTTTATGATAATCAGTACATGGAATATAGTCAAGAACTAGCTTATGATCCAACTCAAGATTGGGATGATATTATTTATTAGGAGGAATTAGATGCTTTGGCTTATGCAAGCAATAAAGTTCCATGACATATTTTTTTTATTTTATCATCAATTACCCCTAACCCTCCTTTAGATTATATGAGCTACCAAGCTCTACAATATCCAAGGCATACCATTTCTATACCAAGACTTCATTCCTTGGCTTGTGCAAGTAATCAAGCTCCATGCCACCTTGTTGTTACCATTTTAGGACTTCCTCCTTTGGCTCATGTGAGCAATAAATCTCCAAAATGCCCTCCCATTATCCAACCATAGACCATTCCTCATCCAGTACCAATCCCATCCAAACCTCAACCAATTCAATCATGTGAATACCAAGTTGTGTTCAAAACTAGTATCTTCCAACTCATTAAAAATCAAGGCCATGAGAATCGACTGATCCAAAATACTTTTGTTCAACCAACCATTTTTTATAATTCAACCTATGATGAATCACCTATTAATCATATACTAGTTGTTAAGGAGTATCATGCTAATGAGCTAGTCTTTGTTGAGTCACTTCTTAATGATTATCACCACCTTTGGGCAAATCATTACCTCAAACATATGCCTATTTTTCAATAGCCTCTATTTGACAAGCTATTCTCTAAGGAGTTATCTCATGACCTTTTTCACATCATAGAGGAGTCCCACTTTGACAAACCCATTTTTTTGAGCCCATTATGTCATCACAGGCCATTACTTGTCCAATACCAAACATTCAACAAAACATCATTATAATAGAGTACCCATCAGATGAAGAATCATAATTTGAGTTAGGTTATATTCTTGAATTGACATCATATTTACCATTAAAATTAGAATCAACATCAGTCTCAACATCAAATTTATAGTCCCTTGAGTCAAAATTAGATTCAAAGGAAGAATATGTTCATGGTTGTTAAAATATTGGTTATGTATGTCTCGCAGATCAATTTGAATACATTTGTGATCATTATACTATTTTTGAGGATGATTACTTCAACTTTGACACAAGTTATCCTAGTATCTTATATGAGGATTATGTAGCCTCTTCCTATCCCATTATTGTTCTGTAGGCCATTACCACCAACCAACATAGCCATATTATTGACATTCCACCTCCCATAAGTGTCAATTGGGACCTACAAAATCACACTTTATTAAACTACATCTATGGTGACATAGCAGTTGAAGAAGAGAAAGGAGGCCAAGACCACATTCACATAGTAGAACACTCTCCTATTGAACCGTTTTTAGAGGTGTTAGGGGACAATTAAAGTTCAAACTTAGCATCTTCTAGTGAAACCTTTTTAGAGGTGCTAGAAGACAATCAAATTCAAAAGTCGAAATTCCTTAGTGAAACCTTTTCGAAGGTGCTATGGGACAATCAAGACAACTTCATTGGTGAAAACCTCTTCGAGGTGCCAATAGCTGAGCGTAAAAGTTACTCATTATTTGATGAAGACAAAATCAAAGATGAAATCAAAATAACTTCCTATGTACAGCCTAATCAGATGGTAGTTACTCTCAAGATAAAATGACATAAAAATATGGTAGTCCTATCGAAAGCATATTTAAAGGTCTTCAGCCCCATCATAACCAAATTTTGAATCTGGCATCAACAATATTACATATGACTAAAAGTCTTGATCCTCATTTATTTCCCCACCATATGCATTCAATTATCATCCACTATTATATTTCAAAAACAAACCTATCATCACATATTTATCCCTATTTACCATCCATGATCACACTTTCCTTTATAGAGGCTATAAACATACCTTGTCTTGATATTTGAAAAAAACAAAATCAATGACCAATGAAGGTCACAAAATCATTCTTGACAACCAAATCTGTAGGTAGTTTTTAATAGAGCAGTTATTTAGAAGAGGTGTGGGGTAGAAATTAACATGATCATGTATTCTATTTGTATCATTTTTTAATTAGGATGTGCATCTCCACTTCAATAGGAACAATAAAATCATATGTTATTTGTCATACCCAGGATAAAAACATGTACCATACCATTTCATTGCCATGTTATTACCATTGTTACATATCCTTTTACTAATGTCACATATCCCAACCAATCACCCCATCACTTAGGGGGAAACCTCTTACCACTTTATCCAAATTATCAAAAACCATCATTATCCTAGAGTAAGACCATGCCATCCTATCATTCCATTCCTATCTAGACCAAAGCTAGTTTTTAGTCATCCTACCCAATCCTATTTTGATCTTGGTTCATTTGGTTCTTCCTACACCTTTTTTGAGAGGATTCTAAACAAGTTTCAATAATTAATCAAATCCATGTTTACAATGACATTCTATGAAAGTAGTGTGATAGTTGATTTGGCAATATATCTTTCATTTTCCATCTTAATCAAGTTTGTTTATGTGAGCCTGATTATAATTGCCTATGGGAAAATTAGTGTCCCGCTGGTATTATTTCTAATTATAACCACCTATGGTTAAATTATTATCATTGATCTGATCCATTGTATCCTAGTTATAACCACCTGTGGGCAAACTAGGGGCAACATTTGTTTATCATGCATTGTTGCATCACCTTGCCATTGTTATTTTCATTTGTTTAGCCATTTGATGGATTTGAGAACTTGTTGGGACCTAGTTGATTTTTCCTTGCCTTTTGTGTGGATGGAATAATTGTGACTTGAGGTCATTTTGGGACTATGTGGGTCATGCTAAATTCACATTTAGGTCACCTCAATCCCCCTTTTTCTATACACTCTCACCATTTTGTGAGCAACCTAAGCCAAATTCTCTCACCATTTTGCAAGTAGGTATCTTTTCATTCTCTAACGAGTTAAATTACCTCAAAATACCAAAAAAAATCAAATATTTCAAAATCCAAAAATATTTTTCCTATCTAAGCCTAGTCAATTATCTTCGATCCACCCTACCAGGGCAAAGTCATTGTTAGGATGCTTTCTTTGATTTTATTTTCAAGCTTTTTATTTATTTATTTCAAGTTAGTTGTTTGCTTGTTTATTTGTTTGCCTATTTTTTTGCTTTTAGCATTGTTGCCTTGACTCAGTCTATATGCATTTGTTGGGTGATTTCTCAAGTACATTATTCTTGAGTCTATCCATATTCATACATCAACATTTTCATCATAGTTTTTATCATTGATGCATTGTTTTTGAGTGTTTATTGGATCAAGAGTCAGTCCTTATGCATATTTCAGGATAGTCTTCATGGTGTTCTATCATGATGTATACCATCATGTGCCATAAAAAAATCATCTTCAAGAAGGTCTATAAGAAATGGAGCCATAGAAATTTCTCCTTGGCACCTTGTCAAATCCTCCCACCCTTGATCAAATCAACCCATTGACCATTCTAGTTGTATTATTGCTAATAAATATGAGCATCTCCTCATTGACAGGTACAACTAAATCTTTTTTATTGATCAATTTTTTTCTTCAATTCATCTCTTTCATCACTTTGTGCCCACTTATCTTTAATCTATATTCTAGGTTATATCCTTGAGTTATGCTTGCTAATCTTCCCTAATTATGGCACAACCATATCAAACATCATCTTGGCCAATCCAAGTCCTCTTTATGATTATAACTACCTATGGGTAAATCATTATTTTGACTTTTGTTCCTAATTATAACCACCTTTGGGCAAATCAGTATCCTTTTTAAATCAATGCATGTAATAATTTCTTGTTTGGATTAATCTCACCTTTCTTATTATTTGTTTTTGAGGGACCATCTATCCATATATGTGATATCCACTCCCTTGAGGGGGCATCACCCTAGGCTTCCCAAACACTATTTGGAGCTTTTTCTTCAATCATCATTTGTTTTTTGGCATATAGGCCATTTCTCATTATTTGAGAAGACATCACTATGCCTATGGTTTGCAACATCTTCTCAAACAAAGGCAAACTATCACCCTAGGATTCTCAAACATCATTTCAATATTTTTATTTAATCATCATTATATTAAAGGGTCAATTTTAGCCAGGGTATCATTAAATGGAGCAATGAAATTTATGATGTAGCTAACTTTGATCAGATCATTTTGAGTCAAAATGACATTTTCACACCTAGGTGCTCTAGATTACTCCTTTATACTATTTTTTTTGTAGAAGACACATGCATTTGTTATTTTGTGTTGGAAACATCCTAAATGGGATAATAGTTCCATTGCATCTAACATCAACTTCTAATTCCAATCTTGTCAAATTTTGAGCTAATAATAAGACATTTTGACCAATTTGATTAATTTGTGCACCAAAGAGCCAAGGGTTGCACCGAAATTACCTTATCATGTTTAAAAGATAAATAATCTAAATCATGAGCCTAATTAATAATTATATGGATCTTTTTGAATATTTCTTTTTGGAAATGAATATTGAATATTGACATCATCAAATGACATCATTTCTATGGGGTGGCATCCACAAGTGATAATTGCATAAACTATCAAGGTTAACCCCTCCCATGCCTCCTTAAGACCCTCCATGTCTATTCAATACTCCTATATCCAAAATATTGATGAGCCTATTTAAGAATTTTAATTACATAATTAAATTAATCCTTAGTCACACATCTCCATCTTGAGATGGATGGTGCAGGTTGATTCTGACCATTTTATAAAGTCTATAAAAATAGGAAGCCTTGCCTATTAAATTTCAAGCTCTCATATGCCATAGTTATAATGTTGAATTGATTCCAAAGCTTCATGAATATTAGTGTTATAATTCTAAAACATTGATCCAAATCCAAGCCAAGCCAAGCTAAAGCCACACAAGGTGCCAAGAAGAGATGGAGGTAGCCAAGATTCCATTGATGAAGACTTCATGAGGACAAAGCTGAGTAAGCCACTACAATAAGAATTTTGGAACATCCAAGGAAGGTGAAAGAAGGTTGTCTTTTGAATTTTAGTTGCACTTTCCATTTTTTTTATTAACTAAGCTCCCCCTAGTAACTAGACCTAGAGATGTATGCTAGTTAGTGTGTTTTTGTCAAATTTGTTTTCATTTTGGAACTAACATAATACTAATCACATCTCTTCAATAAAATTCCTAGTTCACAATAAGGTACAAATATAGGTAGAGTTTTCTCATACCCAAGTTATGGATGTCTACAATAAACTTGAGGCTTGAATATAAATAACAATCAGATGAGAGATAGAGAGGGAAATTAGACTACCCCTTCCATGCATTGACTTTATTCAATGGACCCTTTAGGATTTAAAATAGAGTGTTGGAGGCAAGATAAAACTTGTTTGAATTCTTTCAAATCATGTTTATACCCAAAAAATGTCAATCACTTCTCCTATGGTAGTCACAAAGTATAAATGAAGTGTAATTAGGCCTCCATGAGGCGTTGAGCAGCCCATCATCCTTTGTGTGTTGATTAAGCTAAGTAAAAGTGTTCCCATATTTCATAATGACCATGAAATATAATTTTTTACTTCATGTTGATAGTTACAAGGTGGTATTGGTATATTCACTCCTAGTAGCTCTTATATACTAGCTTTCATCTCTTCTTGTTGACTAAGTAGCTCTATTATGCATATTATGCATAGTTACTTGAATATTAGGTGTTTGGTGGGAATGAAAACCTATATTAGACCTTAATAATATGTGAATAGGTGAGATTAAAGTCTAAATCAATGTCCCATACCATATCATAGGCCTTTTTAAGCAATAAATACCTACAACCTTACCAAACTAGTTAACTAAGTCACCTTCCATTAGCCTTATTGGATGGGCTCTTTTGTATAGACTAGTATGAACACTTTCAGGGAGGTTTTTGAATAGTTTGTAGACTAAGAAGATGGAAAGAATATCACAATACCCCTTCCAATAGTTTCTAACTCCTAAATAAGCTTTGTACCCTATTTTATACTCAAAACCTTGAAAAAGTACCATTTCTAACATGTCATATATACTAGTACCATGATTATTGTATCCTATAAGTGGATTAGATGATCCCAATTTTTTCCAATCCATTATAGGATGTTTTATTTCAAAAATACCAAGTTTTCCAAATCGGGTCTATCTTAGGGTTTAAGTAGGGTTTTGGAGGTCTACCATCTTAACAATGGTTCATAAAGATCAGAGATATAATACAAAACTTATGGTCATGTATGTTTAGTCCATATACCCCCCTAAAAATCTTGAAAATATTTAGGTCCCATGCATCTTGTGTGTGGAGATATGAATGCAAGATGGTGTACCTCAATCTCTCTACAAGCTTTCTTAACATGTTTCTAGTCTTAACAATGATTCATAGAGGTGAGCTCCTAAAACCAAGTCTTAATTTTATAAGGGTTCCTAACTCATGCTAAGATCATTATCCTTGATTCCCTTTGTCATGAAATATATGAGAACTCGAAAGTGTAGTTCAAGGTGGCAACCTAGGCCTATATCATTCAAGAAGGGTCTTATAAATAATTTTATCATTTTTATTATTTATCCTACTTAAAACCACTTTATAATGACCTTTACCATCCTCCTATACATTATTATGGCCATAAATTTTGTTTGGGAGTGTCTGAATATGCCTTAATGTGGTGGTGGCATTTGAGGCCTAATCATGGATTTTAGGCCTAATGGTCTAGAATGAGTTTCAAGGATTTAAGTGACCTATAGGTAGTTTAGGGACTTAAATAATCATTATAAAACCCTCTTCACTTAGTTTCCATCCTTATTAAACTTTATCTAGTTATTCAAACTCTAACTCTATTTCCCCTCTCTCATGTGACTACTTGTAGGTCTCACTACCAACCTGAGTATTTGATAGTGGTGTAGGGATATAAGTGGTTTGTATTAATTTACACCATGTTATAATATTTTATATCATGTTCTTGGGACCTGAAACCATCTTTTAGATTGGATCTTCACAAACCATATTTTTTGCATACCTTCTTGAAAGGACCTAGGGTTTATGAGTGGCTAAGTTTGCATAGCCCTAATGATTTGGATGAGTGTTCTTTGTCCTTCACTTTATGTTCCTATCTCTTGGTGATTCCCAACACTAAAAACTTCCTTAGTCATGCATGCATCTCTAGATTTCAATCATAGGCATGTTTACTTCTATCTAGGCTTAATAGGCCTATGTAGACCATTATGCTCTCATTGCCTCCCAAGTTTAGACCAGTTCAATGGAGATAGTGTGAACACTCATAAAACAAGTACAATCCCCTATTTGAAATCTTTTTGTACTCACTTTCATGTAAAGATCAATGCTCACTTTCTTTCCTAAAGGACCTACCTATAGGTGGCAACTAGTAACTTGAATGTGATGTAGTTATAAGTGATAATCCCTTATTTCACTAATTTGAGGTCTTCATCATCTTGGGAATTTGTTATGATATTTAATTTCCTCAAACACTCTTGACTATACAATTTTAACTTCAAATTCTATGAATCAAGTATGTAAAAAGTAGTTTAGGTTTATAAGGCCTAATTGTCTATTGAGGTCTTTATAACTCTAGAGGAATACACCATATGAATGGGAAACATTGAGAACAAATGAAAAAAAAAAGTCAAATCACGTTCAACTATTCTTCATTTCATACCCCTATAGGGTCCCCCATCTAGGTCTTCTCCTTTCTCAAAAAATCAAACTACTAGACACATGTACTGATGGCCTTTACGAAACTAGTCAGAGACTATTAGTAGAGGTTCCTAGTTCCACAAAACATGATAAGGATGAGGTTAGCTAATTTTTACTAGTTTACATAGGAATGATCAATGAATTCATAGTTAATAGAAGCATAATAGAGACAAATTATGTGTGCTCATAGGAACTGGATTAACCAAAGAGTTCTTTAGATATACAAAACATTTAGATTAATTTTAAGATAAAATAAACCTTAGAATTAAACATGATAACAAAAAATAAGGATAAACACAAGAAATTTGATAGGTAACCATGAACCAGATAACATATATTGATCTTAGCAATGAGGTCATAAACTTTTTCATATAAGCATACATATTTATAGTCATTCTAATTCCTAAGTATTCATATTATTCTTCATTCATTAGTGCCAAAATGAGGATAATATTCATTTTTTATCCTTTTTCAATCCAAGAGGATAGTAAAAAATACACAAGTTGATAATTATATATACAACGCACAAATATCCAAAAGAATATCCTGCACAACTTTTGTATCCAATTTTATTCTCTCAATACTTTCTTGGACTTAAAATGTTGTCTCATCCCAAAAAAAAATTTTAGGTTCATCTATTTTTGTGCTAAGGGAAAAAGCTTGAAAATTTGGGTAGACTAGCAAGAGTTGTAGTAATCGTTTAAGGTGCCCTTTTTAGTTTTCACCTATTACACACTACTTATCTGCCCTTTCAAGTTTTTAACTAAGTACCAAGCTATCACCCTTTTAGGTTTTCAATAGGTTGGTGTAACTATGTGGCCACCTTTTATGGGTTTTCAACCATCTTGGCCTCAATTATCTCACTTATCATCCCCAATACAAAAACTATTCAAAATTGTACAAAAATTTATTTCAAAAAGTTACACAGTGTGAAATACTCAATTGGTAGGTGGAGGTGTATCTGAGGAAGAAGGCTAGCTAATAGGATCCTTGACCCCTACCTAAGTAGTCATGTATTTCACCATTGCTTGTTATAGTTTTAAGGGTGGCATGTATATAATAACATTGAACATCAAAGTCACCTCACTACAGATTAGAGCCAAGTCAGTAAATGCATCCCAATATATCATGACTTCTTGGAGTATACAAATCAAGATGCACATTGGTGCATAACTCTTGATGAGTTCCTTCAATTCATTATTTTGTGCAACACTTAGATTGGCCCTTATATTAGTGACCTTCACTTATATCTCTACATTCAGCTATTCTAGCTTTTCTACGTGTCTCTCTACATGTTCCCATGTAAATGCACTATGTCATAGGTCCTATTACTAGTTTAGAAGTCAATTACACACATTATTCTAAGCATTAAATGTTTTTTAGAGAGTAATTTTAGTTTCATTAGTTGATACAATTAGGGTGTACATAGTTGTGCAAGCTACAATAGTTGTGTTAAAGTCTACACTAGAGCTAGATAGGGAATTGTCATGCTATTGCTTCTAATCCAAAAGACTACATGTGAGTTGGTGTGATTAAAGGGATGTGATGTCTAACATACCTTGGTACTCCTCTAGTAGAGGAATCAAAATTGTGGTATCATTTTTCACATTTTAACCTAGGTTTCTAAATGCACAAAGTTATTGTGTCATGCACCAATTGTTATAAAGTTGTGTTATGAGGGCCATTAGCTTGATATGGTCTGACATGACTTATTTGTTGATAACTTGAGAGGCCAAAGCTAGACAAGTGTCTTCAATTGATTTGGTTGTTTCATGTAGCCATGCCCTTAGTTCTATGTTCTTATCCTTTACTTGATTCGGCTCTTGTTCTAGGGAGGCTACCTTTTGTGCAATGGATTCTTGGAACAATACAATTCCCTCTAATTATTTATTCAAGGGTAAATGAGAGACATCCAAGGATGTCTCCTACCTAACAAGAAGAGTGGCCAAAATGCCCATCATCACTACAAGATCTTGGCATGGCATGGTGGCTAAGATAATAGAAAAGGTGGTACATCGAGTAGCGACTGCTAGGGAATCCCAAAGCTAGACACCTCCAAGTGGAAGCTATGGCAACAAAGTTTGTGCTTATGTCATGACTAGTACTTGCTACTACATTGTGGCCTCTACTACTAGCTTAGATTACTGTGTATCATCCTTAGACATATTTTATTTCACTTCTTCCTCCTATTTCTTCTTCTTCTCTTCTTCCTCCCTCTTATTTTTCTCCTCTTCTTCTTTCTTCTTAATTTCTTCCTCTTATCTTTTCTTATTCCCTTCCTCTTTCCTACTCTTTTCTTCATCTTTTTTAATCTTTTTCTCTTCAACTTCCTTTTTCTCTTTCTTCCCCCTCTCATCTTCTTCTTCCTTCTACTTTTTTTGTTCTTCCTTCATCCTTTGTTCCTCTTCTTATTTATTCCTTTGTTCCTATTCTTATGTAGCATGGGCTTGTACCTGGGCTTGTGCTTTTACCTATACTTTCTATTGTCACAGGGCTTCATCATGTTCCTCCTTATTTTTTTTAGCTTCTTATTCATGTTGTTACATCAGGCTTGTTGTATCTTGTTGCTATTTTTCCTCTTCTTATTTTTATTTCTTTTCCTTCTCCTCTTAATCTTATTATTGTGTGGTGGTTAATTTTTGGGCCATCTCTTATGCCTTTTGTATATTTGCGTCTATATCCTTGGCCTTTTTGAAGGCCTATACTTCTTGGGCTTGATGTGTTGTTGATTGGTGTTTCTCTTCTTCTTTCTCTCTTCCTTCCTATGCTTGTGTTTAGATACACAGGTGGATTCTTCTCTTACAACCTATTATTCCTCAGTTGAGATCTACTTCATTTTACTTTCTTCAACCTCATGCACCTATGGTGATGGTGGGGAGTCTTCAAGGTGCATTTTTAAGTTGGTAACTGACTGCTTCCTTCTTCTTATGATGATCAGTATGCACCATGGTAGTGGTGTAGAAGTATTTAGGGCTAGTTGTGGTTCTTGCTTAGTATTAGATTGCTGAAATGTAGATTCCTCCCAAGTAGGGGAGACTCTCATCTCCCATCACTTTCTAGGCATGTGCACAAGTGGTTCTAGTGGGCTTTTTGGTAGAGGTGAGAAAATGGCATCCAATACATTTATGGGGGTAGATTGGGTCTGTAAGAAGTCCATTTTATACCAAAGTTATTCCTACTTTTCTTTGACTGTATCCACAATTATGGATGGAAAGCAAGATAGGAGTTCCACCCATAAGTTTCATAGTTCCTACTTCTAAATTTGTATCATGCACACCACCTTCAAAAAAAATAATTAACTTTCTTCTTCCTTATCGTAATAGTCCCTAGCCATGTCTGCCAGCATCACTTGGTAAACCTCTTATGCATCAGTTCCCATCTCTATGAGATTATAAGACCTAATAATTTGTGGCACCTTTAGATCATCTTTCCATGATGTTCTTTATGTTATGCAATTTAGAGGAGCTGAAACCATATGAGGGTATACTTTGTGCTTCCCCATCTGGTGTTTTGAATTAGATGCCAATTTTTAAGTTTGTACTATAGGAGTGTCTATGACCAACAATATAGATTTTAGTAGAGTTTATTGCCTTACTATGTTCTCTTTCTATCTATCCACCTCAACCTATACCATCTCCATTGTGATGAAAAATGGAAGTGGTTGAAAGGGTGAGCATAGTAGCTCATGGATCATAATGAAAACTCTGTTTGGTAGTAGTGTCACATTGGAATGCTATTTGAGATACTAAAAGACATCTAGTGGGACTCAGGGGTGTGTTAAAATGAGATCCAAACACTCTTCCCACCATGATTTGAACTTTCCCTCATGTGTGAGGGCTCCCCATTCCTACATCCATATGATGTTAAATAACTATTGCATTGGCTAGTAATCCATATCTAGATGCACTTACCCCTTACGTGACTTTCACTACTGAAGTAAAGGAAAAGGATGAGAAATTGATACTGAAAGATTTTCTTTGGATTATTATGGCACTTGTCAATGTTTATGATCAACTTTTATACAAAATACTATGGCCATTTTAATTCCTCACCTTAGTGGATTATCCTATGCATAATGTTCATAATTTCCTTAGGTGTCTATTTGGAAAATTTGGTTGTCTACCAAAAGCATATAGTGATGCATTAGACTAGAATTTGCAAAATTTTATTTGGTATCTCATCGATGAGGATCCTTCAATTTTGTCACACATACTAGTCCCAAACTTTTGGAAAAATAGGAGGTGTTTTGGTCTTATAGGCCAAAAAGGAATCTCCATGCACATGTATGTTGAGAGCTCGGGCCATGGCCTATGTGTTGATGATGATCATCTCATTCAACCCCAAGTATATCACTACCTCATTATACCATCCAAATAATACTTGAAAAATATCACCCATGTCACCAAAGGTTGGCATTTAGAGCAGTCTCTCAACATATGTATTCTAAAATCTATAGGGAACTATGAGGGCAAGTGGCTACACATATCCATAGGGTTTGACTAGAAGATCTTTCATTTATCTTTGTATAAGTATTGAAAGGTATCTTGATCACTATATTTTATCTGCCAAAGTACCATATCAATGCCCATGGCTTCCTTATGTGCTTCAAAGAGAGGTCAAATTAATGACATAATATCCATGGTGGCATGAGAAGAATTTTTATTGATTTTGAATGCTTTAGGTAATAGAATTGGTTTGACTCTTAAAATCTGTAGCTTTCAAAAATGTGTTAAGTATGAAATATGATGATGGAGTTTGAAACTTAGCTTTTATAGATTTTTTGCCTCTTGGCTTCCACATCGAGGCCATACCTGGTTGTCCACTCATCTTGAATGTAATGGCTGATGTGGTAGATCAATTTCTAATCTAGCCATTAAAGTAGTTAGTCATTGGTGCATGTGTGGAGTTATGTCATTATGCCCATAGGTATCTGTATGAGGGGTGCAGGCTATTGATGTTAACTAGCCACTGATTTGTGGAAGATCACATCTATCAACTTTTTGCTTTTGCATTTATTTCTAGTGGATGACCATTATTTTTAGGATATCTTACTGATGTAGCATTCTAGCTTCTTTACTAGACTTAATATTTTTTTTATCTCTCCTCATTGGCTTCTCTAGCAATACATGTGGTTTTTCCTATACACTCATGGTGCATGTAATGCTTGGTCTATGTTCTTCACAAATGTCATTTATTGAGGTCATCTATAAACAAATGAATAGAAAACAAACACACACAAAACATAACAAAATAGGGAAATCCTAATCTACATGGTTCTACTCATCACCCACTCATTTTGTGGAATGAGATCAATAGCTATTGGTGGTAGGGCTTAGGCCTAAAACCATTTACTCACCATGGAAATATGGTTCCCTATAAATATATTAAAACTACCATTCCTTACTATATTAAGTCATGAATAATGTAAGGTCCTTTCTATCTTATTTTTAATTTGCCTAGGAATGCTCTGAACTAACTACAATAAAACTAGCTACTCCTTATGGAATTCCTTATGGTATAAGTTTCAATTGTGCCACACTTTCTAACTTTATTTATGTATTTCCTACATCTGTGTTGTTTTTATTTTGAACTCATCCATTCTATTCAAGTCTAAGAGTCTATTGGTAATAAATTCTCACTTTCCTAAGCACATAACCATAGTGATTCATAGGTTGGGTACTAGATACTCCATTGGCATGACTGCTTCTAGACCATACAACAATTAAAATAATGTAAATTTTATATTCCTTTTATAATTTGTGTGATATGCACATAAGATCACAAAAATGTGATCTTCCAAGTCATCTTACTTAACATCATATATTTTTGTAAGAATTTTTCTCAATACCTTATTGGAAGCTTCAACCTAGCCATTCACTTGTGAATGATAGGCAGTGATTTTATGATGCACTTTCATGAACTCTTCCATCAAAGATTTGATAGTATTATTGAGGAAGTGCATTCCTCTATCACTGAATAGTCTTATTAGACATTCAAACTTGGTAATGATGTTTTTATACAAAAAAATTATTGAATCCTTTCACTACAGCTAGGTGTGGTAGTAGCTTTAACCAATTTAGTGAAATAATCTATCATAGTAATAATATACCTGGCCTTGTTGCACTTACTTGGAATGTTGATTGGTCCTAAAAAGTCAATATCCCACTATTCAAATGGTTTCTCTACTAGGAGGGGTTGTAATAACAGCTCATCTTTATAGATTGGTTTTTCTATACATTAGCAGACATCACAATGTTATGCAACTTTATGTACATTCTAAAACTAATTCAGTCACCACAATCCACTTTGTCTAATATTTCTCGATGAAGCATCTCCTATGAAATGTATTCCTATGACTCTTTGAGGAGCTTCCTCGAAGAGTTGTAGGGGTTCATGTTTAAGGACAACCATATATAGGACTTCATCCTTCTTAAAGTGACATATCAATCCTTTAACGATAGTGTATGGCAGTGCTTAGGTCACAAACTACTTTTGGTCTCATTCTTAAAAGTGTGTAGTGAATATTGCTTGCTTGAGGAAGTTAGAAATAGCTTCAAATTTTTCAAGAATCATAGTGACATGAAAGAGGTGTACATTAGGTGATTCTTCTTGTAGTTCTTCTAGCTCTTCACCATTTGAAATTCAACTGAGGTAGTCAAGTCCCACATTTTCTCTACCTAGTTTTACATTTATTCAGAATTGAAATTCTTGAAATATAATTAGCCAAAAAGATGTCCATCCTCCTTGCATTAGTTTTTTTACCAAGTAATGTAGAGCTTGATGATCCATGAAAACTTCAAATGGTGTCTCCAAAAGATAGTTCTATAATTTTTACAGTGCGAACATAATGGCCAATGCTTCCCATTTTGTGGTTGTATAATTTTTCTCTACATCAAACAATTTTTTGGTATCAAAGTGAATGGGATGGTCAAGCACACCATCTCTGGGTTGCATAAGTACTTCACCAACTGTGATGCCTAAAACATCTACATGTACATGAAATAGCTTAGTCCAATTTGGGAAAAAAATTATAAGCATAGTGACTAGTCATTGTTTGAGCTCGATGAAAGCTTTTTGGCATTTAGATGTTCATACAAACATGGAATTATTATGAAGTAAAGTGCCTATCAGAGATGATATCATTACATAGGCTTTGATAAATTTTTGGTAGTATCATGTATGTCTGATAAAGGAGTGCACTTTAGTGGAACTACCAGGTGGTGGCATACTCAGGATTACTATGATTTTAGCCTAATCCACAAAAATGCCATCACTACAAAGAACATGTCTATGTAAAACACCAAAAGGTGTAAATAATAAACATTTCTTTAGATTTAAAGTAATGCACAAAGATTAGAATCATTCTAATATCAAACGCAACTTGGACAAATGCTATTTAAATAGGGAGAAAACTACCCAATCATATAAATAAATTTCCAAGAAATCATGGATGAAATCTTTGAATGTTATGACTATTGCATGCAATAATACCATAGGTGTTTTCTTCAGACCAAAGGCATGACTTTGTATGCAAAATAATTCCACTCTATTGTAAAATTCCTTTTGGCTCTATCCTCCTTTGCAATTAGAATCTGATGGTATCCATTGAACCCATCTATAAAGTAATATACTTCATGGCCTATGACAGACTCTAGAATTTAATCTATAAATGGTATGGGTAATGGATAATTTATGCAAGGATCATTAAGAATGTGGTAGTCTCCATATACCTGGATTTCTCTTATTTTCTTGGGTTATACTACCATTGGGCTTACCCAGTCATCTTTTTCTGTTAGATAGATTATCCCTGTGTCTTACATCATATCTATTTTTGATTTTACTTTTAGTTTCATATTGGGGTTGAGTTTATAGGGTCATTTCTTAATTGGATATGTGCACTCTTTCAGTTCAATGTGCATCTCACCAAGAGATGGGTTGACTCCTCAAACCTCTGAGAACTTAGTAGGGGAGTACATATTGGTAGTCCCTTAGAAATTATAGGGCTTTTAAAATCTTAGTCTCCATCTAATATTCACCTACACTTTCTAGTTTTGTAACCTCATCTATTCCAATGTTATTGATGTGTTTCTTGAGAGGTTGCTAATATATGTTGTATTTTTCATCATCTACTAATTCTTGGATCTTCCTTTGCCCTTCCTTCTCTAAGATCTAGATGTTATGCAACTTATCTTCTTTAGTTAGAACTAAAATAGTGTCTTTAAGTGGTTCTATAAGCCACTCAGGTCCACATAAATCATTAAAATCTAAATTTGCATTAGAATCAGAGTCTTCATCATCATCTACCTCATCCTAGATTTGGTGACAAGGCTATGTCAAGGCTTGTTATTTAGTCCTAGCATATTTATACCTTTGAGTGCATAATTAATATCAAAAGTTTTATTTTTTGTGTAGTTAATTTTATTATGGTGTTCATATCTTCCATGCACCCATGGCATAGAAATTACTTAGGTCTATGAATTGTGTTATGGACTGATGGGTTTTCATATTCAAAAACAAAATTTTGCATGAAGTCACTCTACACCTATGCCCAATGCTTTATTTCTCTCATACACTCCTAGTGCATGTGCCATGTTGTGGTTAGTGGAGCCAGTGTGTAGTGAAAAATATGAACCCAATACTTAGGTACCACATTTTCTGTGTTTCAAATTTTAACACATTTATGTACATGAATCTCAGGGCACTCACCTTCATAAAAAATGTCCAATTAGTGTGGATTAATTATGGGATCTTAATTTCATTTGATCATGAGTTCACAGAAATCAACCCACGCTAGCAGATTATCCTATTGAGTTTCCCACCAAGTTATAAAAAAATCCCTTTAAATCATAGTTTAGTGCACTAACATGTTGATTGATAGTTGGAATATGGAATTATAGTCATAGAATAAAATCATTGATGTCTTCCATTGCATAATATATAGGTAGTTAGTGTTTATGCACAAAGACCATCTTCATGGGCCTAAGTTCATGGTCACCATGGGCCTAGTTAAGGAGATTGTGTATCTGAATCACCACTAATAGAAGAAGCTACTTCTTAGGGCATTGTGCCTTTCCTTATTGGTTTTATGTAATCTTGCATGTGATCATCAGCTTGATACAAGAAATCAACTTCTGAGTGAGTAGGCAATTTTACACACATGGAGGTGTAGTCTTCACTAATTAACTAATTTACAATTGGTTGTATAGCTTATTTTTTCATTCTTCATTTTTATACTATGTTCAATTCTAGGTAAGCATTGACTACACTTAGGGTTTTATTTGTTGGTATAGGAAGTTGTATTATGTTGCATGCAGAGCATTAGGATTCTCCTCTGTATTGACCTTCATCCATCCAGTTTATTTCAAAACATGTGGAGAGTCTAGTTCAATGAGAATTATATATGATTTATGCACTCTATTGAGGGGAATGACCAAAACCTTCTCACCTTAATGTGCCTCAATCTGGTTGAGTACTGTATTGATAGTCATTTGACTGTCATATGCCCATTTCTTTCCTATCAGGAAAGGATAGTGTGTTGCCATAATCTTCATGTTTATGACCTCAAAGTCTCCTCATAGAGACAAATATATGACTTTGATTTCAACATCCTCTAATTGGCCAATAGGCTCAACTTTCCCATAGTCATCCAAGCTCAGAGTTACTGGGTTGTAGCTGAGGGTTGGTCATCCAATAGCTTCCCACATGGATCTTGGAATCATATTTATTGTGATACTAAAACCAAAGACAACATTTAAATTTTTTTATCCTACAACTTTGATATTAATTCACGCATCCACATCCCATGGTTTCTTTGTCTTGACATACTAGACCAATGTTTCTATCTTTTGCTAGCCATGCTACGCACTTTCTAAAAGATTATGTAAAGGTTCATAATGTTTTGTGATATGTCTTTATTGTGTAGAGTACTCAAGAGTTTTAATAAATTTGTTAGTGTAGTGACAAATCCATCTTATCGTATGTTATACATAATTTGACCATACATTTTTGCATCAATGGTTGTAGCATCACCATCAATAGTTTCCTATTGTTGAATATTTTTCAACAACTATGCAGATTCATTCATAATAATCTTTTTTGTGGTTGGATTTAGGTATTTTTCTTGTCTAACCTTTCTGATACCCTGATCTTGAGGCATCTCAAGTAGAGGGAGTCCTTTTTTTGCATGTTATTTCCATGTCACAACATTTAGAAAGGCATTTTATTTAGGTTCTAAACCTACCATTTTTACATTTTGGATAGCTTTTTCCTTCCTCTGATTTTCCAAAATAAGATAATCTTTTGTATCATGTTGATCAAAGACTCTAAAGTATGCATAATATGATTGTCTCTATAAATTCATTGGGCAATTTCTTTGAACATGATTATACTCTCCACATAGGTAGCATTACAGAGGAGGCCACTTATAGTTATTTCCTCAACTACCTTGGTATCCTCCTCTGTACCCACCACAACCTCCTCCCGTATTAGATTGATATGCTACTCAGTATCCTCCTTGTGGTAGCACAAAATTCCACTACTAATACTATTGATTATTGTCTCCCATAATGAACTATTATTGCACAGCTGATAGATTCCAATTTGATTATTGTGGTTGCATTATGGGTGAAATCCAAGATGTTGGATAATGATATTTATGGGATGAGGGTGTTTATCATGGTGAAGGAGTCCATCTAGCTAGACTATGCAACTTGTAATGTGGTGAACTTGGAATCCATTATGGACCTATTTGGGTTGCATAATTCTTATCAACCTCTAGGCCTAGAAATGTTTTCTTCACTGAGGAAAAAATTTACGCTATGATGAAAAACACATTTTTGGAGATTACCTCTTTAATTTACTCTAGAGCTCTACAATTCTTATCATCATGGGTAGTTGATTTGTAGAAATTTCAATATAGATTCTGAGGCATTTTGATATATTTTTGTAGTAGATGGCATTGTGTTGTGGCATGCCCTACTTTTTGGCAAAGTTTGAAAAAAAATATCTTTACTTTGGGGCAATCATTTTGGTTGTGTCCTTATTTTCTGCACTCTGTGCACCATAGGTTCAATTTAGGCTTTTTTTTCATGATACTACTCCATATTTTTCATGAAATCCTGTAATGTTTTTTTGAATTTGGAGTTAGCTATAGGATTTTCACCATAGTCTTTAACTTGTTCAACACATATTACAATAGCTCTAGCACCTAATTTTGTCTCATATTGAGTTTATGAAATCATAAACAAATCCTACCTCATAATCCTTCAACAAACCATGCTTCTTTGTATTTATTTGTTAAATTGAACTCTACTTTGTTCATTACATCCAAAAATTTGTGATCATAGTCACAGACTGACTCTTCAGACTTTTGCATGATCTCCTTCAAGTCTTATATTGTCTAGCTAGTGCATTTATTAATCTTAAATTCTACAATTAGCCAATTGTGGACATATTTTAGACTTGCATTTTGGAGATCTCTTTTGTATATGAATTCTAGTGCTCTCCTAGCTAAATCCCCTACTAATTCACATTCTTTTAAGTTTTCATCAGTGAGGCCCTTAACTTGTCACTTCATTATGCAAGTTAACAGGTATTGTTCAAGGTCTATAGACCCATCATAAATGGTTATATTTAATAATCCCCCTGACTGGTTCAACATAGTGGCTGGTATAGATGGAGTTTTTTATACAGCTACTATTTGAGGTAACTACAGCCTAGGTGTTCCTACCTATGTACTAATCTATGCACCAAAGGAATTTTTTTGTGTACTTTGCTTGTTTGCCCTTCCTTACTATTGTTTTTCAACTTCACCTATTCCTATATACTTCAAATCTTTCCTTATTGACTTTGTTTGGATTTCTATTCCCCAATAATCCAAGTTATCTAAAAATTATTTTTCCCAACTCTTTTCCCCTTGCTCAGCTATCTGAAAACTTCTACTAGGATATATACGATTGGGCTATGGGGATGTGTACACTTCTAGTGAATAATCCTTTCCAATGACTTCTTTCTTTGTTGTGATTGAGTGTGTAATTAACTTGAGACCAAGTTTTGTTTCTTTTTTTAATTCTTCTTCTTATATCAGTACCCTTTTTTATAGTTGTGTACTACTTCTATCTTTTATTTGTTCTACTCCTAAACTACTCTCATCTTCTTCCTCACACATCTCTTTTTCTACTCGCTCTTCATCTTCTCACTCTTTCTACTAACATCCATCATCATTTTCTTTATTTTAATTTCACTCATCATCTAGATCATCACTTTTGCACACTTATTCATTAACTACTCTACTACTATTCTTACTTCTATTTGCAGCTACTTGGGTATTTATTTGTTTATTCCATATACTCTGTTGTCATAGTTCCCTTTCCAAATCTAAAGTTTTCTTTTGAATTTTATTCCCTTGAATCTCCATTATATATTTAGGCTTAAGCTCTAGTCACTCATCTAACCATCATTCACCATCATGTACACACATCTCCATATGCCTAAAGTGACTACTCCATACTAGTAGGGATAGGCACCATGGCCTTTTCCATCACCAATATTTTCAATAGAAGAGGTAGTCATTGTAAAAATTTCCCTCTGATTCATTAGATGAAGTGGTCCTACATAGCCTTGAATTCTATATAGCTTTGTACTATGAACTCATTAGTGCATCTATCTATAGTAGTTTCAACCTAATAATCTATCACTCTTATCCAATCAGTTTCCAGTATCACTAACTAGTCTATCTTTCCTTCAGTCCAAGTAATGGTTTCTATCACTTTAAGATGGAAGCAATAGTACTCAAGTCTTTTCAACCAATTATCTAATAATTTGGGTATCTCAAATTAGAAAATATCATATATTTTACCATATATGTTTCTAAATGATTTCACTCATAGTGAGGCTTGTCCTTTTGGATTCTTCTTTTATGAAGTGCCATATTTTTTAGTTTAACCAGGTTTCAACATCTCATTTTCCTAGTAACCATCGTAGCATATTTATTCCCTAAAAGGAGTGTTTCCATGCTCACCACACCATTTTTATCAGAGATTCCTAGTTTAACAAAATATGCTAAGGATGAGGATAGTTAAGTTATACTAGTTTATATAGGAATGATCAATGAATTCATAGTTAACAAAATCATAACAGAGACAAATGATGTGCACTCATAGGACCCTGATTAACCAAAGAGTTCTTTAGATGTATAGAACATTTAGATTACTTTTAAGATAAAATAAACCTTATCATAAAACATGATAACACAAAATAAGGATAAACACAAAAAATTCAACAGGGAACCATGAACCAGATAGCATATATTGATCTTAGTAAAGGGGTCATCAACCTCTTCATACAAGCGTGCATATTTATAGTCATTCCATTTCTTTACTATTCATACTCTTCTTCATACATTAGCACCAAAATGGGGAGACTGTTCATTTTCTATCCTTTCTCAAGCCAAGAGGATAAGCCAAAATACACAAGCTGAAAAGTATATATACAACACATGAATATCTAAAGGAATATCCTACACAACTTTTTTATCTAGTTTTCTTCACCCAATAAAGACTATATACTCCTTCACCATCATCTTCATGTATGGTTTGTCACATTTTTATTTACTCTACCTGTAGGTGGTAGACTTGCCTTTTGATTATGTAAAATCCACTTGAGGGCTGATTTGATTCTCCCTTGACTCTTTGGGTGCCATCATCATGTGCTAATAATATCCATTTTTTCCTTCTAACCCTCCAAACTTCCTAAATCTTCTCACATCATTCATACCTCTCCAAATCTATTGTTACTATCATATTTGCATTTGAAGGTTGGACTAAGGCTACTTCTCAAGGGTTTAAGGGAGAATTGATGATATTGTCCTCTATTTACCCTGTGTTATCCATCCCATACCTCCTATAGGTCATCATGAATCTTCAAGTCTCCTCAATGTTCCTCTATACCTCACCCAAATAATGTCTACCTTCCTTGGTTAGCTTGCCTCAAAAGGCTTGTCATGACTGTAAGAGTCTGCTTGATTGTGTATGGGCATTGAGAAGGTGAGCATGATGTTCCATTATTGTCCTTGGGTGATCCTATCATGATGGTGGTCTCTTCCTATTCCTTATAACCCTCTAAACATTCTTAACCTCATCAAACATTTGTGCTTCACTCACCACATAGGCACAATACTATTCATATTGGGATCTTGATTAAGTTATCATTCTGGGGTGGTTGAATGTGTTGGTCTTGCATCTGACCCTATTCCCTATTCTTTACATGTCTCTATTTATATCCTTACCTTGACTCCTCAAGGCTTTCAAGGTTCAGTATGTCTAATCATGTTTCCATACATAAGCTTGAGTATCACTACTCAGCCCCCTCAAGCTTAAATTGACCTTTGCTCATGAGCCTATCATCAGTCTCTCTAATGAGTTGATGGAGTTGGTCTCTTCAATTTTTTTAATATTATTTCAACACTACTCACATTTTAATATATATTTCTTTTATTATCCTAAGGCTTATTTATAGCCACCATGTTCTACTTGCAAGGAGACCACTCTACATGAATAACAATCACCTTGGAGGTAAGACTTAAAAGATCTACTTGACTATCTAGTGATTCAGTTGAGATTGAGAGGAATATAAGGCTAAGTGTGTTCCAATAAACTATCATCAAACCTAAACATCGTCAAACACCTCCATATTATGCACCAAAGTCTCTATAACATGAGAAACTCTATCTACAGTCTGAAAATAGAGGAAACATGAAGATTTACTTTATCCCACACCCTCACACATGTGAAATAGGGGTGGAGAGTGATGGAGATATATATTGAGGAATCCTGTAATCATCATCAAGCATTGGTTTGAAAAAACATTTCAAGGATACACCAAAACTATTGCACATCTGACCCTTTGCATAGATGAAGAAGACGATTTGAGTGCCCATATTATTAGCATTCATTCATAGAGCATAGGTCATGAATGTGGAGATAAATTACATGGATGATAATGTCAAGATAACCCCTTCCTCTTCTCAAATCTTTAGATCCTCACTTTCTCTCTCTTGTATGGACTGAGCATAAACTTGAGAGCTTGCTTAGGTTACCAAAGAGGATGGTGGAAGGGAGGGGTTATTTTTGTGTCTATTATGCATCTTATAATCATGAAACTCCTCCAATACACCTACCATGAGCTTTGATGCAACCTTCTAACTTCCCCTATATGGAATTGACCATACAAGTCCATACAACCTGTAAAAACACATGAAAATGCTCTCTTTTCTACATTTTATTCAAGTTTCTAACCTTAGGATGCCATTGGATGGTAGAGGGAGGGAAAACATAAGTCAAAAATTATTTCAAAATATGAGTTACAGTAGGGGAGTTTAAGGGTCATGGTTTCCCATGTGTGGGACCCAATTGATGAGTGGAAAGTAGATTTGATTATTGAAATGGACCCCCTATGCACATGAAACCATCCCAAATAAATTTATATTATCAATGAGACCCTCTTAATACCTATTTAGAGATAATGTGGCATCAAAAAATTTTATTTCTTAAGTTTTATAGTGTAGTGTAGACTCATATGAGGCACTTGAGGGGAATTTTATGACTTTTAAGGGTGAATTAAGGTTTAAATTAGATCTGGAAAAGTGTATCATATAAAATAAAATTATGCATATCTTGGACCTAATTTCATGACTCCAAAAATGGATTAAACACCCTTATATCATGTAGGCAAAGTTTTCCCTTCTTGAAATGGATTAGATTGGCTTGAAACTATAAGGATTAGAAATCTTAAAACTCTCAAACTACCTTGACCCTTGCTAGAGATCTTTAATAGTATCCAACAAGGTTAAGACCATTATTTAGACTTTACAAGACGTTTTGTCACTCTCTTACTCACTCAAAGACCACTATGACCACCTAATACATCACCCAAAGACTCAAGATAACCATGCCATATAATGATCTCTATAGGAGGTGATAACACAACATGAAACCTTAATTATGATAACAAGGTTCAAAATGAGACCAAATAAGACATCATTATGCAGGGAGATCAAGATTGGGTGGGTTTCATGGAAATATTTTCACTGTAGGGGTTGTCATTTGGCCTAGTAGACCAAAATACCAACAATAGCTACTTGTGCATGAGTGAATCCCTGGATTGGAACTTATTGATGGGGTCTTGTGGCTACCTTATTTATTTCCTTTTCAATTTAATCTTATCTATCTTGGTCATGTTTTCCTATTTCTTCATTAATTATTACACTTATTCATCCATTTTTCCACTTATTTGTTATTCTTCCTCTATCTTTGTATCATATGACCTTGTGGAACATCTGAGTATTTTTTAGGTCTCTCTTATTTTTTAATTATAGTAACCTAAGGAGATACTAGGGGAGTTTTATGATTACTTTTATATGTAATTATAGATGTCCCAATAGAAGTAATGATTGGCCCTATGGGTGGAAACTAAACAATGAATAATGGTGGATCCATAGGGAGTGTAGGTGGTGACCTAGTAGTAGTTGTGGCAATGGTGAAGATGTAGTGGGAATAGAAGTATATACCTATGGAAATGTGGTTAAAATAGTAGCTTGTGTAAATTAAATGCAAATACTTACTTGGTGCATTGTTGATGGCAAAGGCATCTATGTGAAGGAAGGTGAACTCATTGGCCTATTGGGAGCTAGAGGTACTCCCATGCCTGTGGTAAATATAGGAGTAGGAATACTTAGAGGTATCGGAAGACCCCTAAATATATTAGACCTAATCTAATAGTTAGTCTCTTTGGATGTGCTTATTTCCACTTGAGGATGAGGAATGTGAAACTTTGTGGAGCAATCTCCTCATTATCTATTCTTTTTGCATCTTATTTTGTGATACTAAGATCATAATGGATCCTCAAAGCCACTATAATTGACATATTTGCTTTGTGCATATTTATTATGACATTGGTATCATCCTTAGAATTTAAAAATATGGAGTCACGTCTAAACCATTGATGCCCATACGTGACTTTAACATGGTTCTTAATCTTTTCAATAGCATTACTAATTGTCTACTTTAGATCTCAATATTTAAATGTAACTTTTCCTAAATCATAATGCTTCTTGACCTTACCCACTAAATAAATATGCTCCCATTTCATATATTTCATGTAACCAATAGTTAAAGGGGGCTTGTAGATAACTACTTGATTAGCATTTCTCAAACTGATGTCTATAAATATTGAATAATTAGAAAACATATATATTTTTTAGCCAGTTTATATGGAACATATCTTAAAATATATAGTGGGGCTATGTAAGTTCCCTCTATCCTTATCATTGTATGGTTGGCATAGAACCGATAGTCCTTAATATTTTAAACACTTCTTTTAATTGAGATTGAGAAATTGGGCAAGGCATGTCAATTAATAACATTGTATACCATTGGATAAAATGTGTTTGCAATTATCTAAATTTTTATTCTAAACTGATATATCTGGGTGAGCCTAAAATCATCAAAAATCATAATTTTAGGATTGCCAATAGATGTCTCCCTACCCTTATCTTATGACATAGTCATTTTAGCATTTATGACATCCACCAAATATGACATCTTTTAGAAATTGCCATCTAGTAAGTTCTCTATCTTGTAAATCTAAAGTTTCAAATTAGATCTAATGATTTATCCAAGGTTTATAATCTTGTTAGTACTCAAAATGATGTCCAATAAAGGGGCCCATATTTCATGGACATAATAAATACTAGGGAAACCATATAATATATTTAGTAGCACCATAGCTACTCTTATCCCTAGTCTAAATATAACTACATGAGAATATATGGAATTGGGCCTTGAATTACAAAATCATCTACGTTTGTGGCCCATTATTTCAATTTATCCTTGATTTTATTTGTTGATATCCATGCATCTGCCATAAACTAGTTATAGGTCATATTAGGAATTGGGAGCGTAGAGTACTTCTCAAATATTTCCCCAATGATGTTTGCCACATGGGTCATTTTACGTCAAAAATGTAACATATTTTTAAAAATTTGACCATTAGTAAATAAATCATTTAGCAAGTCGATACAAGGCATTACCTTTGGTTTTATTGTAGTGTTGTGTAAGCCCAATGCCTTGATTTCTAGTTTATCATGACATATCTTCTTATAGATATAGAAAACTAGTCTTTGGCCTTGTATGGCTCAATTGCATCAACTTTTACCCAAATCGTTGAATAGTGAAGAAATTATTGTTCTAATGTCACCATATCAAACATTGTGTCTATATACTTTGTCCTTTTAGTAATACAATATGCATATGGAGAGGTAACATGAGATGAAGATGCCATTTAAATTTTATGGAATTATTTTTGAGTATAGTGGAAAGATAGGGTCTTTTGATTCATTGGGAATCTTGATTTCATAAATTCCATAGAATAACAAGAGAACAATCTAGTTTAATTTTGCTTTGAAAGCCAAATATATTGCAAAGTTTTTTTTGGCTCAAGACTTGAATTCATTGATTTATTGGGATTGTGACACGTGGATGACCCTCACTTATCTAGAGGGTCATAGACATTGTTAACTATGTAAATATCTATTGATGATGGATGAATAGGATCATGTCACATGGAAGGCTATCACTTGTCCACTTTCTCAAATGATTCATAGTACGTGCTTGTTGCTTAGGTTACAAGTAAGTAGGATTGAGACACATGGAGTGATCTCACTTGTCCAAATGCCTTTTGAGTTTCAAATATTCACATAAGAATAAAACACTTGTGAATGAGTAGGATGGTGCCACTTGGCATGAACTCACTAGTTCAGATGCCTAGAATCATTTAGAATTTGATTGTTTAAGAAAATATAAGTGAATGATTGAAACAAGAACATTTGGAAATATCACAAGAACTAAGAAATATAAATAGAAAACCTTAGTCAAAAAAATAACCATATATACAATCACAAGCCAAAATAAACTAAAACATAAATTTTCAATTAGTTTTGTTAGTCCTTTCAAATGAAAACTTGATTTGGAATAAAATTCAAAATTAATGTAAAACATTATATCTCATGAAATTCTAATTTTCATAAAGTAATAAAATTATAAAATTAAATTATAAGTGAGTCATAAAATTTCACAAAGTAAGTGAACTTATGATTTTTAACGTTATCTTATTCTTGATATTCATCTCGAAAAAAGTTTTCTAGACAAAAGTGTATCCCTATTTTGAAATTTTCAAATAAAATGTGTTGGGATACAAGTTTGAAAGTTAATCGAGACACAAGTTTGAAGATTAATCTCTTTTTATTTCTTTATTTCTTTCTTTATGATTATGTTTTTTTTTTAATTTTTAAAATAAATGAACAAAACTTTAAAAAAAGTATTATATTTTTTTCTCCCAAACAATGACAAGGAATAAATTGAAAATAAAAATCATCAACTAATATTACTACATTTTATTAGATTTTTTTTCCTTTTCTCAATACCAAATTAAAGGCCATTAAATTTTGTTTAAAAGATTATGATTAGTAATGTTTAATTTGGTTTTTTTTTTTTTTTTCTTTTTCAAAATTATAAAATTTCAAAAGTTACTATTATATAATAAATGAAAAGTATATTATTTTATATGAATAAATAATTAAATTTCTTTCATGAGCAAACCTTATAAATGAGGGAATAAATTTTGCTTCAATGAAAGCTTCAAGATATATTAGTATGGGTCGATAAGTGAATGTAATTTGTATCAATATTTTAATATTTTGATACATTCTAATTATTTGTTCAACTAGATAATTTATTAGGATATACAAATAGTTTTTTATTAAAAACTTCATTTTTTAATTGAGGAAGATTCAAGGTTGATGAAATAAAAATTAAAAAATGAAATACATAAATTATATATATATATATATATATATATATATATATATATATATATATATATAAAAGAGGAAATAAAATAAGATTAATGAAAAAAATAAAGTATTTCAATATTTTAATAAATTATAATTATTTATTTCATTAAAAATTTATTTCAAATACAAAAAAGTGACAAAGACTCAAGTCATTTAAATGTAAAATCTAAAAAAAAAAGCATGAATAATTGAAATATAGATACATCATTTTCTAATGAAAGGAAAGAGTTAGAAAATACGATGAATGAAAGAAACTTTTTAGTAATATTTATTTTAATAAATAATAATTGTATTCTTGTTTTTAAGGTATTAAATTGATATTTTTTAAAGATTTATTATATCAATAGATGTTTTTATAATAACATTTGGGAGAGGGGGCAGGGGAGGTTGAAAGTTGTAATGGTGTGAGAATGTTAACATTTAATAATTTGAAAGTTAACATAATAGAATAAAAAATAAAATAAAATAATCTAATTATTTGAAAGCTAACTATAAAATAAAAACTCAAAATATACGATGTTTAAATAAATTAAAAACATATAAATAAACAACAAATCATACCAAAAAAATAAACAACCAAAAGTAGAGAAAATAGTGAGAAGTAGAGTAAAGGAAAGCAATACAAAGGGTAAACATCTAAAAATCACACACACACACACACACACACACACACACACACACACACACACACACACACACACACACACATATGCTGTAAATTTATTTCACTACAAATTTATTCTTCTCCCGCTCTAATTCACTTCATATCTCTTGGCGTTGTTGCTCGCCTTGCACCCATGTGTATAGACATTAGAAAACTGCATCACATAGTTCTAGTTGTCATAAAATACCCCCTTGGCCCCCTTGGGTTAGGATATTTACTAAAACCCCTTAAACACACCCATTTAGTTAATTTAATTAGTTAATTAAGTTAAATAATCCTATTTACCCCTCACCCCACCTAAACCCATGGCTAAGTGAATGACACCTAGCCTTAAAACTATTTTCCACCTTGGCATTTAATGCCCTAACGTCCTAGACCTCTTCTTAATGCACACGCATGCTACCTTAAATAAGCCCAAACCACTTCCAATAGTCTTAACAACCAAACTTAAGTGAAAATAGTTATTTTTGGTAATTTTGACTATATCCACCTTGACCAATGTCAGTCACCCCTCGATTAATGTCAGTTGACCAAGATCGACGCTAGTTACTTAAGGTAGCCCCAAGACCCTTTGTTAGGAGGTTAAAACTTTTGAGTGAGAGTTAGAACTCTCAAGTGAATCCAAGCTTCCCAATGAACCAAAGAACTAGTCTAAAGAAAAGAAAGTGTTTTAGTACCTCAATACGTAGAACTCAAGCATTGTCATTCTGTCCACATTATTTTAGGTTCCCAAGGAGATTACATTCAATTTCAGGACTTCTCCAAACTAACAAACACCAAAAGCTAAGTATCTTGCACTTGTTCTGAGTTTAGTTATTTAGTTTTTAGTAATGTTAGTTCTTGCATCCACTTCCCATCTTTCCCCATATTCCTCTCTTATGTTAAATTTCTACAACTCTAAACACTCCTCCTTCCACCAAACACCCATTGAGTATTCCCATTCACTTGAGCATCAAACCCCTACGTTTGACATCCCTGATAACTTATTATGTCCTCACAACTATCATCCAATCCCAAATAACCCATAAAATCCCTTCTATCACTAGCCTAAAGTCCATTCTTCCCAAAACTAGAAATGACAGTAGCCAACATCAGTCAACCCCTGACTGGCATTGGTCATCCCCTAACCGACATCGGTTGCCTTAACCGGTATCAGTTGCATAGTGACTGGCATTGGTCACTGTGTAAATACTTTTTCCAAAAATAGCAAGCTCATTCCACCACCCATCATCCCTCACCCAAAGTCTAGTTTTTTTACTTCTACTTCATCATAGGGTCTTAAACTATTTTATGAATCAAGTTTTAGCATTTTTAGCATTATTTTTAAACAAGTTAATGTCATTTTAGTAAAATCACTCATTTTCTCTTTAAAAACATTCTTTTCGATGTGATTGAGTAATTTTTATTACTTTATGCAACACATCTCTTTTCATTTTCAGAACTTAAATTATTTAAAGAGTGGATTGGCAATCTTCTAGTGAAGCCTAGTACTTCTTGGATCTAGCATTTGCTAGGTAATCCACCAATATATCTCACTAATCAATCCATTTATTAAAAAAAAAATATTTGCAGTCATCATCCCAAGACAAAGAGGAGTTCTCTACATCGACTGGATCATGAGCACACAACTAAATCTAGGTTTTTCTAACCTTACCTTTATTTTAAAATTTTACTTGTTTTCTAAAAATACAAATAAAATAAACATAAAACGTAGTGAAACAATGTGTCTCTATTTGAAATATATGTAAAAATAATGTATGCTTTTAATATCATAAACTTAAAATCACTTTATGTTACCTATGACAATTCTCTATAAAAAATAAAAAAATCCCCACCATATAAATAGGATAACAAAAATAAAAAATAAAAATTCCACTCATAAAAAAATGAAAACTATATCACAGAGGTATGAGAGGGAAAACAAAAATAACATATAGGGAAGGATATGAGACATTACCCCCTCCAAACTGTTAGCTCTAAGAAGGGAAGGAAATAATAGTGAAGAAACTACATTGTGAGTGAAATATTTAACAAAATATTTTATTCTATTCAATCGAGATTGATTTACAAAGAAGGTGAAAATATTTATAATCTTCTTGCGAGGTGGTTATGGGACTCAACCAACATTTCCATGAACCAATTCTTATTTAACTAAACATAATAATAAAGCAAATATATAATCAAAACATAAAAGTCTTTTGGATATTAAACCCAACAAACTCTCCCTTGATCCAAAGGGGTATAGAAGAAGAAAGAACTGGAGCAATGACTTTGAAGTCATCAGATAAAATCTATCACAACTGCAAGTGGTGTACTATACCTTTGGCACTGACCAAAAACTATGCCACTCCATAAAGAAGCCCGCTCCTGCGAGTTGTGGTAAAAAAATGATTGATGAACATGATCAACACCTGTTCATCCCTGATGATCAACATATCATACTATTGTATAACATGATCTAGTATATCCAACTACATCGAGCCACATAAAGTCCCACATAAGAACTCGTCCAAGTGACAAACCTCATAGTCCATATAACATCTAATGCCCAATAAATGTTGATTACCTTGCTCAACGTTATTGGTGCTAGTAACCCCTATCAACTCGTACTGTCATTGATGACTAATCAAAATCTAACTAATGCCTAAATATTCTCCCTCTATTAGGGAAGAGGTGAGAAGTCATGCATCGAGAGAAATAAAAATAACTAACTCTATCCACTCCATATCATGAATATTAGATATAAAAAGCCAAAAATAGAACTGAAATCAAGAATATGAGCCAAAAAAATTTATTCAAGCATTGAACCCATACTCTGATCAAATAGCTAACTAGAGAGGGTAATTGTCCTTCATCCTCCAATAGATCCTCCAATCTCCATTTGTTACTTAGATAGTATCAAATTATCAATCAAAAGGATTCTAGGACTTGTAATAGATGGTATTGTCTCCAAGATCACATGCATGAAGTGATATTATGATAATTTTTATTTTGAAGGTGTCAGATTCAACCAAAAATGCACCTTTATACATTAATTTTATTATGTTTGTTGTAAAAAACATATAAGGACACTTTAAATTAAAAATTAATCATTCTAATATGTTTGAAATGTTAAAAAACCTATATTTTGATTGGTCACATGACCACCTTTGCATAAAATATCGATAAGCCAAAAAAATGTCTCAAGAATCTAAAACTACACCCTTATATCTCCAATTTGACTCAAAAGAAAAAAAAAATGGAGGGGATTTGAACCCTAGAACTTTTCTTGTTACAAGAGACTAACAAAATACAATTTGACCAACTTGCCTTCAATCTATTTGAGTATAAAGAGACAAGCTATTTAATATGTCATTGACTTGGCAAATTAAAAATAAAATATAAATGTACAGTAAATCTTTTACCAAGTGTTTTTACTTTACATGGCTGAATATTTTTATTGCACCTCTCTTCCTTATTTGTTCTTTCTAGAACCCAAAGATAAAACTAATTTTTTAAAAAACTATTTTGAAGCTTTAACTTTATTAAAAGTATTTTCTAAAAAAAAAAAAGCCTTTTACTATGCCATTTAACCACCATACTTAGAGACACCATGTTGTTGCTTCCACTTTGTGAAGGACAATAAAACATTGGACAATAATTCTTCTAAGATGCCATACAAATTTAGTTAAACTTTGTTGATGTGGAGCCTCTTAGAAATTAGTTTGAACATATTTGTAGTTGTTATTCAATGGAGTCACCGTATAGGTGGATGTTAGAATCATTGTTGGAGAAAAAATTGGAACCCTCAGAATTGGATGAGTGGATTTTGGAAATTAAGGTTTATTGCCAACAAATTTTCCCTCCACACACTTAAAAAACAATTAAAACACCAAACGAACTTGAATGCTCTCAATCCTCCTCTCTCCTACGTGGATCTGATACCACTATTGGCTCTAGGAACAAGAGGAAATACCAATGAAGAAATTACATTGCGAGTGAAATAATTAACAAAATATTTTATTCTATTCATTCGAGATTGATTTACAAGATGGTGAAAAGATTTATAATTTTTTTACGAGGTGGTTATGGGACTCAACCAATATTCCTGTGAACAAATTCTTATTTAACTAAACATAATAATAAAACAAATACATAATCAAAACATAAAAGTCTTTTGGATCATAAACCCAACACCAACAATCTACAATGACACTCAAAACCATAACAAAGGTTTGTTTTTTTATCTGTTTATAAACTGCATCCACTTTTTATATGTTTATAAATTCAATTTATTTACAATAAATGAGAATGTGTGTCAACATAATAAGAGAAAATTGTATGTATTAAATAAACTTGTTGCTTGAAGCATTGCAACTAGAGAACAAAGGAATAATGTTGCGGGATTGGATAATGAATAATTGGAAGTTGAGTTATTGATTTCTATTGGTGCAAGGGTGATGCTCACTAAAAAATTATGGACATAAGTAGTTCTTATCAATGGTGCACTTGGATATGTTCGAAGCATTGTATACAAACTAGGGTTGTCTCCACCTAAACCACCTACATATTTTATGGTACAATTTGATAACTATACAAAGATTCCTTTTATTGATGAAACTCCAACTAAAATTCCAATTACCCTTGCACAAAGGGATCATGTGTCTCAGTTACCTTTGAAATTGGCATGGGGATTGACAATCCAACAATCAAAGGGCTTAACACTTGACAAAGCCACAATTGATATAGGACTTACAAAAAGACAAGGTTTGACATTTGATGCTATATCATGTATCAAGTCACTACATGGATTAAGGATTGTACTGCCTTTCACATATGATAGGTTTGATAGATTGAAGAATGGAAAAACAGTAGATAAAAGAAAAGAGGAAGAACAAAGGTTTTAATTGTTAGAGCATTGTATGTGTATAGATTAAATATCATAAACTTATTGTTAGATTTCTTACATATATGATAGATGTGTTATTTGCTTTCTATTTCCCATTTTAACATCAAATGTATATGGTTTGAATATCATAAATTTATTGTCGTATTCTATGTATGTATGTATGTATGTATGTATGTATATCAAATGCTCTCTATTTCCTATTTTAATATCAAATATAGACAATTTTATATATATTAGATATGCAAGCAATATAACAATAAATTTATGATATTTTGTTTTTCGATTATTTTTTATAATATTAGTATAATCTAATTAATACTGGCGTTAGCTTGATGAATTATTCTCATTTAATTTTAATTAAAAAAATATTGAAACAATATATAAATGATCCAATTTCATGAATATCTTTAGTTTAGCACTGGTTCTGAAGGTAGATTTGGAAGACACTGCATGCACAACGTGCTCAATTTCATAAAATTACACAAATAAATAATTTAAATTACAAATAAATAATTTAAATTTCAATTAGAGAGTGTTATTTGAAGTGGTTAATAGTTAAATATTGTATATAAAATTGTCAATAATATGTTGTTATTTAAATATAAATAAAATAAAATTTAAATTATATTTGTTTGAATTTATTATAGAATATATAATAATTATATTTTCATTTATGGGTAGCTCAAACCTTTACATACATTAGTTGGAGGAAAATAAATCCAGATTGAAAAGCCATTTAGGTTTGTTGAAAAAAAAAAACATTGGTCGGAGGAAAAGAAATCCAACGACCACTATTCTGATTCTGATTCTTATTGTATTACTTAAAATTTATTTATAGAGAGTGACAGTGCTCGTAAAGAGCCCAGTATTCTTATTCGTATTGTATTGCTGGTTTTCCATCGCCTAGGGGATGCTGCGGCATGAGCAGACAAAACAAAATATTAAACGATGGACTAATCCATAATTAGATAAAACGAGAGAGGAGAGAGGAGAGAGATCGGTTACCTGGAACAATTAATGTTCTTGGTGAGTACATAGGGAAGGACGATGCCACAGTCAGGAGCATGGGTGGCTACAGCATTGTGATTGACTGTGGAATCATTGGCGGATATCTTTAAACACTGGCAAATCTGTTGCCTGTGGGACTGAGTCACACCCAGCGCGTAAAGAAACCTCACTCCGTGGCAGCATGGGCCATTCATTTCTGGAGGGGGGATTGCCTTTGGTGAGGAAGTCGGCGCAGGGAATGAGACATGTGGAGGGCAGGTTGCAGTTATCTGCTACACAAACCATAACACAGCACAGCACAAGGGCACTAACACTAGTACTCCAAGAGGCAGAGACCATTCTCGAAATATAGTTATCTGCTGCAAGGGAATGACACTCATGTATAGTATGTGCAAGGGCATCCTACTTATATAGTTTGTGTGAGCGGTGTCCCTCTGCCTCTCTATGCTTCCCTTACCATTCCTTCCCGCCCGGCTTTGGGCGCCCACACTTGTTTTGTTACAACCTAATTATTTTCTTAATTCATAATGTAACTTAATCGTCAAAACCTCTCACACTTTAGCGAGGCACAATAAACTTTCCCTGTTACAACCTAATTATTTTTCTTTTATTTAAAGCGTGCATTTATTTACAATATTGTATTTATTGAGTGTGTCTGTTATGATAGTTATAATGATTTTGGAGTATATTTAGATATTTTAATATGGTATTATAGTTATAAAAACTTCATCTTTTACAATGTGATTTTGGGGGAGTATACATATATATGTTGTCCATATCCACATTAAGTATAATTTTTAGATTTATGGTTTTTCTATATGTATTTTAAGTTTAGATTTTAATAGCATAATACAAATATCAAATTTTATTCTTTTATTTTATTTTTCGGTATTTTAGTTGATTAAAAATTTGTGAACATAGTGAGAAGTTTAGAGTCTGAAAAAAATTAAAAGTTTTCCATTTAACTTGAAAATTTATCATTTTAAAATTTACACCAAATTGTTTTTCCATTTTAAGTGTTGATTCAACATCCATATGGCAATTTTAGGTTGTCTTGAGAATCATGCAAAAACAAAAGTTCCCCAACTAACATTAAAATTAATGAGAATGTATAAATTAGTCTTTATAATAAAATTTTCTTTTATATTAGGTATAGATTTGGTGTCTTGCAATATTTTTAGTATCTTAAATATGTGTGTTCATTTTTTCTTGGGTTATGCTTATGTTTTGCAAGCATGTATATTATGTGTTTGTACACACTTTTACCTTCTTCAAAGATTTTTTGAATCATTACCATTTTCAAGATATTCAAAATATTTTGGACATTTTTTTAGTAGAAATTTCATAGGTTATAATTGTGTTTTAGTAGTTGTAAAATTAATGGAAAACTATCATTTTAGACTAAGCAGTAGTAAAGTGAGAAATTAAGCCTCAATACTCAATCCATTACATAAGAATGTATACAAATTTTATCTTCCACATACTTTGTGATATATAAGAAACACGTATGATTTTTTTTATTTTTGATAATAGAAATGCTTTTGGTTGTTTGATTATGTGGCACACTTGTAAGTGGTTAGTCTTATGAAATTACCCTATACAATTCAGACATTGAATAATGTGGCTACAATAATGGTGGAAATATTTGTAGTCAATTCCTTTTTAGACATACTCACTATTTATCCTGATATTAGTATATCATTGAACATATAGATTTTTTTAAAAAACATCTTACAATTCAAAAGAAATCTTGGATATACTTGGAAGTTTTAGACACTCTTTCCCCACACACACACACACACACACACACACACACACACACACATATACACATACACATACATATATATATATGTGTGTGTGTGTGTGTGTATATATGTATGTGTATACACACACACACACACACACACACACACATATACACACACACACATACATACACATACATATATAATATTCATTTTTAGTTATAATATCAAAATAATTTGTTTCACTTTTTATTCGAACTCTATACACACACACACACACACACACACACACACACACACACACACACACACACACACACACACACACACACACACACATACATATATAATATTCATTTTTAGTTATAATATCAAAATAATTTGTTTCACTTTTTATTCGAACTCTATTTTGAGTTTCATTTTTAAAACAAAATAGTGGAAGCGCTATTGAAAGGATGTGTTTAGAAAAAATCAAAAATATGAGATAAATTTTAATCCATACAGAAAACATTTACCTATAACAAGTTTATGTGTCTATGGCTGGAAAAATGTAATTCTCACATGTTCAAAATACATAATTTGGAAAGGGTATATCACTGATGTTTCACTTAGTAAGGGTATTTACCACATGGCAATGGGTAAAAAAATGCTCCTTTTGACCTTTAGAAACAAATCAAATAGAAAAATCATAGTGGTGAACCTAAATGTCTCATAGGTCAATCAGTGTCCCCTAAAGTGAAGTTTTAAATTTTAAAGAAAAAAGTTACCTTACAAAGTCTGGACTATTGTAGAGGATATTTATAGGAAGCAAAGTAAAATGTTAGCATGTCAGCTAGAAAATTAGCTTGGAGCTCTTAGTCTTAAAATTTATCATCGAATTGAGGATTTTGTTTAACCCTACAAATCTAGATTGGAGTTATCTAGGGTTACAGGGGTATTAGAAATGAAATGACACAAGGGTGATAATAAGATTTATAGTAGGCCAATTAGATGTTAAACTCAAATATAAGCATATACTAAATTTATTATGTTGAGATAGTCTAAATATGAAAAGTAAAATTATGCTAGATATAGAAATGATAAAGAAGTGATGTACTTAGTTTGTTCTCATGTTAATGTAGTTATGGATCTGGAACATGAAAAAATCAAGTAGAAAGGAGATTTTGGAACAATCATCATATTCTAGATTTAACTCTTCTAGTGTTGTAGATAATAACGTCAACCTGGGATGGTTACATCAAGCTACTATCTAGGTTCGACACAAGTGTCATATATAAAATATCTACCAAAACAGGATGTGACCACCTATATACTTTTGGGTTTTACTTTGCCTTCACTCTGGTATTTAGATATGGGTAACATATTATCACTCCTTATGGAATAGCAAAACCATATCTTTCCATCTTCATAGTGACATTGGGAGAATATGGGTTAGTGGGCACATAATATTGAGCTAACCCCAAAGACCCTACTATGAGAAGGTGTTGCCTACATATCCAATACTCTAAAGAGGGCCACAAAATGATATAGTTCTCCCCTACATGTTTGCTTGTGTGTGAATCATACAATATTGTGTAATCAAGTATAATAGTTACCTAGCTTGTAACTTGTCAAATCAGGTTCTTGGTTTTTTATTTAATACTTTAGAGCTATAGATGCACAATCCCTATGACTTGTATGGAAATAAGAATAAATATGAAAGCTATGTTCAATTGAATGCTCTTTGGTCTTTTGCTAGGATTTTCTTGGGCATGCTAGGTGAAGAACGACCTTTAAATAATTAACTCACATTAAATCCCTTAGGGCAACTATTAGGATGTGTTTCATTTACAAAATAGATGACTTTAGGGAACTAGATACTTGTGTCAGGATATGACAGTAACGTTGACATTATTTTCTATATTGGACATTAGTGTTCAAGGACTAGAAAAAATGTATAGGTTCTAAACTTGTAGAGATGGAAGATAAGTATATTTTAAGTATTCTGGAAAATATATGAGACTTGGGTCATCAACATAAGACTGGTCAAACTAAGAGATATAGGCCAGGGGGCACAAAGATAGAACATATGTGAGACTTGGAGAAGTGGGAAAGGTAAATAATTGAGAGGAATATCCAAGGTATGAGTTTTCTAAGTGTACAAGACTGAGGTGTTATATGGGTATGTGCATAAAGTTGGGGGATAGAAAAGGGCCTACCCGTGGACATGATATTCTTGAAATTTTAAAAATTTGAACTTCTATAGATAATTTGAGATGGCTACACTCAAAATTTGAAGATGGCATAAGAACATGAATTGTAGCATTTTTAGTCTAGTTTTCAAAACATTAAGTTTTTAAAAAAATAGTTAAGTATAACTAGGTCAAACATTTAAAATTTAAATATAATTTCCTATTTTTTAAAGAAAACAAAGTAGATAGGTGTCTATGAAGCCCATCATTTTTTGAGTATCATTTAATATTGTTTAAAACCCTTTGATGAATATTTAAATAAGATCTTCTAGTTTTTTACCTGTATATTTTTTTTCAATGAATATTTTTTATTAATTTTACAAGTAAATAGATCTTGAAAACTACAAAAACATGGATAACTAGTTGTGAAACCCTTCCTAACTACCTCAAAAAAATGAAAGTTGATTTATTTTTGAATGTGTGTAGAATTAGGCATAGTTTGTGGTCATATAATTTATTTTTCACTTGGATCAATGAAAAATAAATTACATAAACATGAATAGACATGTATATTTGTGGCATGTAGTGGCCTAAAAAAGGTATAGTTAGAAATCAACATAGTTTGAACCCTTAAAATAGACAAAAAAATATATAAAAATCATATATTTAGAAAGAGGAGAGCGTGTTGATTGTAATGGTAATATTTTGTTGTTGACATCCATAGTGTATTTGGTGATGGAACCTGAATTTTTTTGTTTTCAATCAAAACTCTCAAACTCAACTATAGATTGACAAGTCTAAGCTTTTGGCTCAAGAATCTAAGCCTTTTTGAACCAAAAAGCTTGGTGTTTTTTAATTTAATTTCAAATAACTCATACGCATTATTTATTTATAACACAAAAAAATAAATTTGCTCTATGGGTACACATTTTTTTAAAAAAAATCTATGTTTTTGAGATCCCTAATAGTGGTGTATCATGAAAATTTAAATTGTAAAGTGAAGTGTATCATGATAGGTGAAATCTCCCTAACTTTGGATAGTGAATTAATGTGTTATGGTATCGCATTAGAATTCAAAAATATTACCCATTTTAATATGTCAAATTAACTACATACAATCAAGGTTTTAAGATCTAAACCATTACACATTACGATATAACCTATTTTATCTTGAGAGGTCATAAAATGCATTATTTAAACCTATGACTGATACTTAACCTTTGGAGTAACAATCTAGTTATGCATTAGAATACCAATAATTAAGTCTTAATTATCAAGATGTGATTGGTTCATTTAAATCTAATAGACTAAATTTTGAACAATTATATAAGATACTATGTATGCTCAACTTCTGGTGCACTTTAATATTTATACACACTAATACATGTTCCATCAATAGAGCACACCTTAAAAAAAAGCTTGTTTGGCTATTGGTATGTGCAGGTCACTATTGATACCTTTCCCCTATATACAATACCATAAAAAGGATGCAATTATATGTTTATAGACTATATTGCCTCAATTAATAGGTTATGTGAAGATATGATGAAAATGTCTGAATGTGATAATGTAATGATAATATTTAATGAGAAGGCTCATCCAAGAATGAGACATCGAGACTTAGTTTATAAATAATGTGTCAACCCTAATATCATAGAAAATATAAACAAAATAGTCAAACATGGTTGAATATAAAGGAAATTGGGGCTATTTTGAGCCCCTTCAACCTAATTGCATGGCTATAAAATGTGATTTGGGGGTTGATAGCCTTCAATTTAATCAGATATTAAATCAAAGAAACATTAAATGCAAGTTTTACATGTATAGGATGTAATTTTAAGCTCAATAAACTTGAATGGACCATCATGTAATGAAGGCAAATGTCAATTGGTTCAATTATGGAGACAATTAGGGTCAAAGTGAGCCACATGAAACTATTTTAAATTGTATGCATACTATGATTTGGAGTGAATTTAACCCTAGAGTTTCATCATTTATAATGAACCAAAGAGTTTATTCATTCAATTGAGGAGGCATTTGAGGCCAATTTAAAACCATTCAGCATAACTGCAAGAGCACATGATATGATTTGGGGTTAAATTAAGATTTATTTTTTAATGAATTGATTCAATTAGTCAATTGGTGCAATTAGGGATGTGATCTAGACAAGATTAATCCCCTACACCAAATTTATGGACCAATCGATTATATATTTTATGCAATATATGGTTTAATTGACCCTAATTTTATTAGAAATGCAAACATGAAGGCAATCATGGACAATTTGAACCTACTGAACCTAAATGTGAGTCTACAATGTGATTAAAAGGGCTAAATTATCTCAAGTTTCATGACATTTGATCCTAAACCCTAATTTTATCATAAATACACATCCACTAAACCCTAATTTCATCACATGTATAAAAACTCATTACACTAAACCCTAAACCCTAATTTTATGATAAATACAACCCCTAAGTTCCCTAATTTCATCACAAATGCATTTTCATGAAGGTAATTGGGGCCAATGTGAAACCCTTAAACCTATTTTTACAAGTCTAGGATGTGATTTGGGTCTAAATTATCTCATATTGCCTTACATATTGAGATAATTAGTCAATTGTTACAACCATAAACCATAAATCATAAACCCTAATATTATCATAAATGTAAATATGAAGGAAGTTGGGGCCAATTTAAACCCATTGAACATGTACATAAATTATAAAATGTGATTTAGAGTGAGATTAACCTTGATTTCATCATATATAATGAACCAAAGAGTTGATTCATTCAATCGTGGAGACATTTGAGTCCAATTTAAAGCAATTCAGCTTAATTACACAAGCATGATAGGATTTGGGGAAAAATTAAGTTTGATTATGTCATAAATTGATCTAATTAGTCAATTGGTGTGATTAGGGTCATGAGCTGGGCAAAATTGAGCCCATGAACAAAATTTTTGGCTCAATCAATTATATAATCTATGCAACACATGGCTTAACTAACCCTTAGTTTTATCATAAATGCAAACATGAAGGAAATTATGGCTAATTTGAACATATTGAACATAAATGTGAGTCTACGATGTGATTAAAGGTGCTAAATTAGCCCATGTTTCATGACATGTGATGGCCTTAAACCCTAATTTTATCACAAATTGAATGTAATTTGGACTAATTAAATGTAAGTTGGACTAATTTCAAATCTTATTTTGGCTAATTGAATCTAATATGGACTAATTGAATCTAATTTGGACCAATTGAATCTTTTTTGGACTAATTGACTAATTTTATAAGGTTGACTTAAATATTTTAAACAAGAGGGATGAATAGTATAATAAGTATTCACATGTTCATCAATGATTTTTTCCTTGCCCTTATCTACATTTTTTATGTATCTTATAATGATGAATTTAACTTGTATGTATCAGGGCCTATAGGTGTGAATAGATAGTGCAACAGATGTTCAAGTGGATCAAATTTAAGTGTACATAGATTTTTATCAATCATATCATGAGGGAGTTCATCATCATTGTCATAATAATCTAAAACCTTTTCATCTTATGGTTCATAATTTACCACTAGAATTAGCTCAAAGGTTATTTTTTTTTAAATTGTGATATCATTGCTTCCTCTTGTAATGACATTTTTTATATATTATTTTATTTATGTTCATTCATGTGTACTTTGGGTGTTATGTCTTTTTAAATATCAGTAGAGACATGATCTATTTTACTTGATTGCCCTATCTCATAAGTAGTTATGCTCTTAATTGGAATAAATTATTTAGGTGGTACTATTTTAGGAACCGTTGATGTGTCTAAATGTAGCATTTTAAAAAATTTAAAAGTTTCATCATCATCATGAATAGTCCATAATGTATCATCATGTATGAATTTTACACATCTATGTAATGTGGATGGTATAGCTTCCATAAGGTGTATCCAAGGTCTACCTAAAATTAAGTTATAATGCAATGATTGAGACATTACTTGAAAAGTAGAATGTACATTTTTTGGTCCTAATATCACATATAATGTGATCTGACCAATAGGTGGGCTTCATGAATTATCAAATCCTTTGATATGTACATCTCATTTTTTAAGAACATCTAGACTAATACCTATTATTTGAAAAAAATATATACTAAAAATGTTTAAACCTAACCATTATCAATTAGTACTCTCTTGGTTCCATTATTTAAAATATTTAATTGTATTAATATAGTAAAATATTGATCAATAATGACCTTTGAAGGTAAATTTGTGTGGTCAAAAATTAAGAGGTTGGCATTGTTCTTAAAATCTTACATAATATCTAAAAAATAAGTTAGTTCAATATCACTTGGTAATTGGGTTTAGCATAAGTATTCATATAAGATATCCTTATAAATAGTTGATTGTTTCTAAATTTTAAGAATTAATAACCTAACATGTTACTTAGTTGTTCAATCATATCATGCCCTTTATGTTTGATCACAAGCTTAGACTTAGGAGGAACTTTTTGTATATTAATAGGTGGTTAAACATGTTGATCACCCTTTGCTTTTCATGTAGTGAAAACATGTACTATGGAATCCAATATAACTCATAGGTGAATAATGGGAGTGGGATGGTAGTTGTCAGTTGAATAGGATTTAGGTGGAATAAAAGGTTTAGCACATGCTCATTGGTGACTAGTAAAGCTAGATAAAGTCTTAATGTTATTACAATAATAATTAATAACCTTATAAATAGTTGATTGTTTTAAAATTTTAAGAATTAATAACCTAACATGTTACTTAGTTTTCAATCATACATGCTCTTTATGTTTGATCACAAGCTTAGACTTAGGAGGAACTTTTTGTATATTAATAGGTGGTTAAACAAGTTGATCACCCTTTGCTTTTCATGTGGTGAAAACATGTATTATGGAATCCAATATAACTCATAAATGAATAGTGGGAGTGGGATGGTAGTTTTCAGTTGAATAGGATTTAGGTGGAATAAAAGGTTGAACACATGCTCATTGGTGACTAGTAAAGCTAGATAAAGTCTCAATGTTATTACAATGATAATTATAAAGAGGTGTCATATGTGTATCTTATTGTATCTTTCTCTTTTTATTTGTAAAATTTTGTTGATTCTATTTAAGTAGAATTATGATTAATGTCATCATACATGAAATACAATATTCAATGATTATCATGATGTACTTGACAAAGGGAAGATTAGAATATGTATGCATTTTTGTAAACATAATTTATTCTTTTGTATTTTTAAATAATTTCATTTTTTTATTTTTTCTTTTTTATAATAAATTTTAACATATAATAAATCATAAAAACCTTAAGGCACACTAGGATTTCATAGGAAGACTCAGAGTTTAGCTTCACCAAATGTTTAACGTTTTTTGGGATTAAGAGTTAGGAGTAATAGGATATTCAAAAGTGGATGAAACTATTCCTAAAAGCATACCGATTAAAATGATATTCAATTTCAGTGCTAAATTATGAAAAATACTTAGCATAGAAAGTACAATGCTAATCAATATTTTGATTGTGGAGTCATGAAGAATAAATAATACTTAGCTAATGCAATGATGTGAAGACAAATGCGAGATGTACAAGTGTGGAAATAAGATGTTTGATGTTCAAGAGTTGATCATCAAATTATGGAAATATTATTTATGGTTGCCTAGACAATTGCATCGATCTGTGGACTCTTACATGAGCACTACTATCTAAATGTCAATGCAACTGTCATGTACATAATATTCAATTTATCAGGATATGACCATGTGGGTCTTTATAGATTTTACATTGCCTTTAATCCCATTTATTTGGATATCTTACATAGGCTTTGTATCACTATTTATAGCTCAAACCCTAGCTCTTCATCTTAGATTAAGTTATCTTGCCAAAAAATAGGCTAGTAGGCACACATTATCGAGCTAACCTCAAGGGCCCCTTTGTTAATAAGCATTGTTTTCATATCCAATACTCCAACAATGGACTAAGACTGATGTATTTATCTCCTATGTGTTAGTATGTGTGTGAACAATAGTATAAAATAATACATGTCAATGCATGTAAATGATATAGCTTGTAACTTGACAAATATGGCTCATAGATTTTTGTTTGAGTGATTCAGACCTATAGTATGATTGATCTTATTAATGATATGCCATTAGAGATGAATAGGTCAAAATAGCTTAGTTATGTGCTTTGAAATTTAGGAGTATGTCTAAGCTTGAGAAGTGATTGTCTGATGTTTTACTAGATGAATAATGAGTAGTCTTTTACTTGTATTTATACTAGCTCATTTGAAATGATCTTCATGGAAGGGTTAATGACATTCTTAGGCTGACCCATACACATCAAAAATATTTACAAATTTGAGTTTTTTTATAGTAATGACACTTTTGTTAGAGCAAAGACAATAGCATTGACATTATTATCTTGTCTTAAGCATAATTATCTAGGATGGAAGAAAGTTGTTGAAATTATGTAACTAACAGTGAATGATATATATTAAATTTTAAGTGTTTTATAGTTACAAATAATTTATATAATCAAATTAATCAAGATTAAACTAATAAATAAGTAATTAGACTCAATGAGATAGTGAGTGTGAGTCTTTTAACTACAAAGAAGATGAAATTAAAATATAGAGCATTGAAATGTACTTGTCAAATATAAAAGACAAATTTAACATATAAATTTAGATTTAAGTATCTAAAACATTATACTTTATTTCTAAAGCAAAATAAGTTTTATTAAACTCAACTTATTTCAATATAATAATTAGAGAATAAACTGTAATGTTTTATCTTTCCAAATTTTTGTAACATTGAGTTTGGAAAAAATCATCTTGTGAATCCACAAACATTAAAAGTTCTTATAAAATATAAATAAGATTTTGTAAAAATAAAAAATCTACATTGGAACTATGTTATTTTGAGTGGGTGTGGAGGAGATGAAGACATGGAAATACTTGTGTACTTTTGAGGCTTAGGCTAGTAATTTTTTCCTGATATTAGATTGTACATGAGTTAAGTGGAAAAAAAATGATTCAATATTCATAGATAAAATGTTAAAGAAACAAATGATTTAATTATCGATAGTCTCAATATATCTTTAAAAGTATTATTATCTTGTAGTTTTTATTATTTATTTATAAAGGTTACATGTATATTTGTTGCCTCCTTCGTGCATTTATTGCTTAAATGGGTTAAAATAGTCCATACATATTTGTGATGAAAGTGAGTTAAATTTATGTTATTTTTGTTATACGTTATTTTTTTGTTAACATGTATATTTTAATGATAAAGAATAATATAGTAATATGTTGTAATTAAAAATTATAATATTTATAGAGAATTATAGAACTATTATAAACAATTAATATTTTGATCACATTAAAACCATCGACACAACCAAATCACTTTACCAATCCTTATACATCTCATTGACATTATAAAAATATATATTAATTTCTATTAAATTTATTTATAAATGACAGCAATTTATTTTTTATAACATTAGAATTGATATTAAAATAATTGACAAGTGTTTATTTATATTTTTATGATTAATGAGTATTGAGTATATATTCATTTAAATAATAATATTTTATTAATCTTTTATATATTATTAATATTATTTGTTCTATAAAATATATAAATATTATTTTAGTTTTTAATTTACAGAGCCATCCTAAATTTTTGTGAGTGGTTAGATCTTAAAATATATTTTTCAATTTTCATCAGAATCCAAATCTCAATGATAGGGAAAATATAAATATTATAACTAAGTTGTACCTTTGTGATTGGGTGATTACGAATTTCAAGCATGTAAGAAAAATGAAATAGGAGCAGAATGACCATTGCTGTATGCCGTCACATTCCAATAAATAGAAACTTCTAAAGTCGGTGTGATAGTACATTTAGAAAAACACAAATTTCTATCTTGTTGATTAAATCATAAAATGATATGAATGGGTGTAAGGCTTCTGGGTGAAGATAGATGTTTATGGTTAGCCACTTTTTCTTCCAAATTTCGTTAGTTTTAAAATTAATACAATACTGTGTTTGTAGTCATTCTCTGATGTTTTATATTGTTCAATTTAGAATGTTGATTTGTATGGAAATGAGATTGTGACAATTTCTCATTTCAAAGCAAACATAGAAATGACACTTGAATCAAAGGTAAAATAAAAGTAACATTGAAATGCATTGAAGTTATTCTTCTTATTTATTTGTATTGCTCATTTATTTAGAGTTGAGAATGAGAATGAGGAGGAGCTCAGCCATCCATATTAATATATATATATATACTATATAGAGAACCCAAGTTGATATATGAAGCAAAGCAGCTTAAAAGTGGGTTTTTCCAGCGGCCATTGTGCGTCTCAAACGTGGATCCTTTACAAGCCCAAACAAAGAAATGGTTTGTCAAAGAAATAAACAGTGATAAATAATAAATAAATAGGAATATGGTGATGCGTATGCAATAAAAAATAAAAAATAAGAAAGAAAGAAAGGCTTACTTTGAACAGTCAATGTTTTTGGTGATGGAAAATGCAAGCTGAATACCACAGGTGGGGGCAAGGTTTTGAAGAGCTTCATCATTGAGATTGTATTGATTGGCCTCGTTCTTAAGACAGTTACAGAGGTTCTGTATCAATGAAGTAGACGTTGTGGCCTGGCTATAAATGTGGGTGACTCCTGAGCAGCATGAGCTTCCGCGTAAGGGCACTGGAGTTCCGCTCATCAGATACTCGTAGCAGGGTGCTATTTGCTGAATGGATCCGTTGCACTCATCAGCTGCCATTAATCTTCCCACCAACGCCAACATCATTATGGACATCACCATCATTGCAGTCTTCCCTGCCATTCTTTTATTTTTTCTTAACTAAAACAGAAATGGGGATGATCTTAGTGATGAAGGGATGTTGTATTTATATATAGTGTTGAAGGGATGTTTGTTTGGTTTGGTTTGGTAAGATCACACATTCTTTGCTCATGAAATGCTGTTGAATCGTCATTTGCAATTTTGTGTGATTCTGTTTTCAATAATATCACTCACACCGTTCGATTATAGCTTTCAAAATTGAATCCAATACATAACTTTACCACAAACCCGACTTTTTTCTTTGGTTGTGGGTTTCAGCAAACAGAAAAACTCGTTCGAAATTATTGTTTCTTGGCCGTTAAAATTCTCTCTCCCTCTCTCTCTATATAATAATAATAATAATAATTATTATTATTATTATTATTATTATTATTATTATAATAATAATATAAAAAGTAAAATAAGAAATAAATATTAACATACTATGTTAAAAATATATATATAAAATAACTAAAAACTACAACTGAGAAGGTTGCAAAATATTGTTGACTAACAACAAAATAACAACGTAGAATCGTCTGCACTAGAATAACAGTTAGAAAAAAAATTGTTCACCAATAAAAACTTTGGCCCCTTCCAACTCTTCAACCATGCTATTGATGAGCTTCTTCACATTGTCGAAATCAATCCATTCCATCTCATTCAGTCTTTTACTGGTTCATCTTTCTTTGTTTGGAAAGCTTCCTCAAGCATTGATATTTGCAATACAGTTCTTGATAATTAATCTGCTTACTTGAACAAGATGTTAGAGGGCTTCCTTGATTTTTCGATTTTTCCTTTTCCAACTCAATCACCATTTCCTTCCACGGCGCCACCTTGCTCTTTAGATTATTGATTTTAGACACATCCCATGATGCTTGGTAGATTGCTAATTTCAGACATTGTATCTGGAATTAATCCAAGGTGGTTATCGATTTATTTATTTTATAATTTTTTAAAAAAAAATCATTATATGTTTACTATATCGATATTTTGGAATAATTGTTTATGATATTTTGGGTTTAACCTATCTTAAAATTTTATAAGTTGGTTTTTTCATTTATTTTTAATTTGGCTAAAAATATTATTATTATTTGTTTAAGATATATATATATATTTTTAAATTATTTAATATTTATGTAAATAAAAATGTATAGTATGCATCTTTTAATTTATCATGTCATTGAAATTGAATAAAATATATTTTAAAAAAATAGAAAATTTAATAATTTTTTTTTTTTCAATTGTTTTTAATAAATATTTATATTTCAATTTATAATAAAAAATTAAGATTGCAAAATTTAAGATATCAAATATTCTATATTTATTTTGGAAACTATTCTTTTTAATTTTTTAAAGCTTGATTTTAATCTTAAAATAAATTGTAATTTTATTATTAAAAAATAATTCATACAAAAACGTGTAATTATATTTAAATTAACAGCTCCAAAATTATCCATGGAATTGAAATAATAAATTAGTATCAATGCCAAGTTGAAAATTTGATCAAATTAAATATAAACAAAATGTATAATTTAAATAAAAACTAATTTTTAAAAAAAAATAAAAATAAAAATATGTATTTTGTAAATAGTTTATGAAGAACATGAATAGAATTTAACTTATAATTAATGTATAATTGAATCCTTTGATATTAGGAAAGCCATTTTAATATATAAAATATTACCTTATAAGAAAATTATTTTGATAATATTAATTTGTAAACATTTTATTTTAAGATGTTTAAATAAACTTTTTTTTGGTTTGCAAAAAAATGTTTTTTTGGTTTGTTCTATTAAAAGATATTAAATTGTTTCTCTTTATTAATTTTACAATAAAATTAATGATAGGCGGTTTATTTTAAATACTATAAAAAAGTGTTAATTATGATTAAAATAAAAATACTATGTAAAGGAAAATTGTAAAAACTTGTGTAATTTTGATTTAAATTTTTAACACTTCTTTTATTTTATTAATTTTTATTCTCCTAATCATTTCATGATATCTTTATAAATTAATTATATATTTTTAATTATTTAAATTAGGTTAGCTTTCTTATTTTCAAATTCAATTATATTTGTTAAAGTAAATTGAACCCTTATTTACAAAATTAATGTATTAAATGTACATATACACATTCAATCTCATTTCTAATTTAATTAATTCATTTTTATTATAAAATATATTGCTTATAAACATTTTTATTGCATAAAACTATAATTACATATTTTCCTTTTTTTTAAAAAGATTTATTAATTTTCTAAAACTTTAGTCTCTTCCTTTTTAAAATGACCTATCTAAATATTCTTAGATCGTTCAAAGCCGGGAATTTTTTTTCAAAGCACTCATCTTATTTGACCTAGATATATTAATTTCAAATAATTAAACATCTCTCATAAATCATTGTAATAGAGGAGGAGTTTCTTTTTTGTTTTTTGGTTTTTGGTTTTGTTTTGTTTTTGTTTTTTTTTAAAAAGAATTGAGGATTTGATGTAAGGAACCTACAATCTAGTTTTCAAAATTTTAATGTATTTTATTGTGATTTTAATTTTTTCATAAATTTATATTACAAATTATAATTTTTATATTTTTTTATTTTTTGGAAAGATAGATGGTCCATATCTCTGCAATCATCTTCAATGGTAACTAATTTTTTTTTATATAAGTCTTTCAATAAAAATTATAAAAAAATTGTTATTTTTTTTTAATAAAAAAAAATAGACTATAGTGAGAATTTTGTTTATATGGCTCACATTGATATTGTTCAATTTTTATTTATTTTTATTGTCTCTTTCAAGTGGGAGGTCCACTAGATGGATTTTAAGAGTTTTTTTCTTCATAGATATTTTTATGAATATATTTACATGGATCAAATTCAAAGTATTTAATATCATTATGAAATTTATAGTGAGACTTTTGTTTATACGGTTTACATTAATATTGTCTATACAATTATTTCTTTCGTTGTCTTTTTTAAATGAGAGGTTCACTAGATAAATTTTAAAAGCTTTTTTCTTCATAAATATTTTTATGAGGATATTTATATAGATCAAATTTAAAGTGTTCAACATTATTCTAAAACTTCCTTTATTTTTTTTTGACTTGTTAAATCTTATTTTAAGATTATGCAAGCCTCTTAATTTGTTGTATGAAAAATACAAATTTTCTTCATATAAAAAGGCTTTGTTTAATGTGAGGGAAATTATGACTTATATGTTCATCATCATCACATCTTGATCATTTTTATTTATATGGATGATATACTAATGATATGCTATATGTCACCTCTAATTTAGGATATCAAACAAAGTTTTGATGTATGCATCATTTGATAAGTCGAACATGAGTCTTCTTCACTATTTATTGGTTATTAAGATCACCCAATATTATTTTAAGTGTTTTCATTTCATCTCTTAGTTTTGGAAATTTTAATTGTAATATAAATAATAAATATTCCATCTCTTTCTCCACATCCAAAGCCAAGTATTATATTGGAAAGTAATCCACCTGTTAGATTATGTGTATTTTTATTGTCCTCTTTTAAATTAGGTTTTTGAAGAAAGCCAATCTATTATTAAAAGTGATGACAAGGTTCACTTCCAACATGTGTCTTCACAGTCACAGTTTGTTAATTCACCAATATTCTTCCTAAAGACATATTTATTCATATGCATGCCTTAATTAGAATTCATGGTCCTCCTTTCAACGCTGAGAAATATCAATCTCAATAATTCAACTCCCTAATCAAACATAGGGGGTCTTGGAACTTGTGTAATTTTAACTTGGTCCTTCTAGTAGTTTTTTCCTTTGATATTTATTTTCTTGGTCCTCTCAAACCATATTTGTAAATTGGTGTTTTAAATTCTTTTTTATTAAGTGAATTAGATAAAAATAAAATTAAGAATTATTCAAATTATATGATATATTAAAATAAAACACAAATTTATTCGTAAAATCACAGTTTGATTGTATTGTTATATTTATTAAAAATAAAAATGACCTAAAATATTTAGATAATTAGCATTTTAATTTTTTATGTAGGTATGAGATTGAATATAGCTGATCGAAGAATTGAAAGTAGACTAGGAGTCTCATAGATGAATAATTGGGTGTTTGGAACTGCAAAGATGAATCGGTTAGTTTATGGATGCCTACGCTAGATGATAAAATCTATCCTCTACCAAATTCATTTGTATAGATTGTGCATCACTATTTTGACACATGCCATTGTGATATATGTGTGTGTGTGTGTGTGTGTGTGTGTGTGTGTGTGTGTGTGTGTGTGTGTGTGTGTGTGTGTGTGTGTGTGTGTGTGTGTGTGTGTGTGTGTGTGTGTGTGTGTGTGTGTGTGTGTGTGTGTGTGTGTGTGTGTGTGATATCAAGGGCTAATTTTATGCACAATATTTATAAACATATCTCATTTCATTTGAAACTCTTTTTGTCAAAATTAGGGATTTAAAAAAGTGTTAATCCAATTATAACAAATTTTTAAATAAAATATAAATGTATAACATATGCAATAAATAAATAAGATTGATTTGAAACTTATTATATTTGGAAAGATGTTTAAAAGGTTAAATACGAAAGATAAAAGTACTTAGTTTTCACTTAGATCAATTGGAAGACAACATAGACTTTGTGATCAATTGTAAGACTATATGATGGTGTTATGATTCAAAATATGTTCCATTATAATTTGGGATAAGAACACACTATTCAAACACGTCCAACCTTCATTGTCATCTAGGATGTGTTGTCATCTATGTAAATTTATTTCAATGTGCCTTCGCTTGTAGATCATATGTGTATGATCGAGGTTACTCTATTTGATATGAAAGCCAATGTATACCATTTTTTGATGTGGATTATACCCAATCAATATAATAACGGGTATACATCCTCTCATTTTAGAGATATAAAATAAACTCAAAGCACAAGTGGTAGTTATGTGGTTTTAGGCTAACCAATTTAGTGGAATAGTAATCAAGTATATGTGGTTAAATTTTGTGTTCATAAGCTTTCCTATAAACTACCTAATATAATAGGCCCACATATTAAAATATGGTTATTCAAAATGAGAAAATTATGTTAAAGTGACTCATCTAAAAAAAGGTAAAACAAAGGGAAAGATAGGGTATAAAAGAGATATTTCTAGAGATATGATAGAATGCCATAGAACTTGTTTCAAGACTGAAATTTAATGCCAATTTACAAATATATATTTAATTCAATATATAACTCAAATTAAAATAAATGTGGCATAAAGAGTAGAAAGGAAGGTTGATTTCAAACACAGACTCATGACTAAAATCCATAATGATATTTTGGGGCTTACACGATAACTATTTTGTACATCCATTTTACAAGACTAGGTACCTACAACATATCAATCAGAATGTCCTAGGATAGATCAATCATAGTATAGTGTGAACTAGATGAAGATTTTCTCCTAGAAAAATCATTCATAGAAGCCTGATGGACCATTGGTTCCTTTGCAAGAAAGTCATGGGATATATCAGTCATCATCAAAAGAGTAGTAAAATAAGATGGAGAAGGGGATATTTTTTATCAAGTGTCAAATTTTCCAAATGTAATAACCCCTCTATCCACAAGTTGCATAATATTTGGTAGTAATGCATAACAAGCATTATCCCGATGTCCATTAATACCATGATAAATTCAAAGTGGTTTTCCTTTGATATTATTGAGGTGGAAAGGAAGGTGATAAAACTTAGGAAGCAAGGTGATTATAGTCTTATCCAATAATATACATAGAATATTATGTGGTTAATGTCTAAAACTATCAAATCTGAATGGTCATCGTTTATTGAAAGTAGGTTTATTCACTTTGGGTAATGATTTGTAAATTAACTCTTTCCCTTTATGTAGGATCTTGACTTTAATTTTTTTTTAAAATCAAAATCTTTGCCTTAGGAGGTGGAATAGTTGGTTTAGCTTATTTCTGTGTAATTACTTGTTGTATATTAATGTCTTCATGTGCCTTCTTTGGATTTTGATTAGGTGACCATTCCTCTTCTAGTGTTAGAGTCTTATAAAAAAGAGATTGAAATGAATCAAAAGTGTCATAAATAAAATTTACCTTGAGAGGATAGATAAGGCCTCTATAAAATATATATTGTGTTTTTAAATATGATAATTGATATATCAATTGGTGAATAAAAGTCTTGAATCACAAGATGTAATCAAAAACTAGCTTTGATTTTCCTTGATGAGGAAAAGTCAAACGTTCACATGTAACCCTTGGTTCTTTATTTTGAATGTATCACATTAAAAATATATCATTTAACTCAATATAGGATTGTAATAACCCATTAGGAAAATATTGAAACCGATCTAAATATTTTCAAATTAATTTTTTTTTGGAACACTATTAATAAAATTTGCCTACCATCATATTTGTCCATAAAAGCTTTAAATTATTTGATATGTAGACAAGGATCAATAATTCCATCAACATATGAAATTTAGGCATGAGGAAATTATGGGGTAAAGGTACATTTAAAATATTATACATAATTGGGTTTCCATTTATAAAATTAGAATCAACCCAAGCATGATATGCCTGGATTTATAAAATGAGGTGATGTATTTTTTATTGTAAGGCATGTATTTTTTATTGTAAGGCACCTAAAACATGAATTAATGAAATGAATTCTTAGGAAGGCATGTTAAGATCCTTAATAGGTTCATTTAATGGTTGAGTTTTATTAATGTAAGTTTAATTATGAATGTATGAAGGAGGTATAGGCCAAAAAAAAAAGTTATATTAGGCATAACTTGAGAAAATCCACCACACTTATGTGTAACATTATCTTATATAAATTCACATTCTAAACATGTCTCCTTGCATATTATTACATTTTCATCACACTTTGTTTCAAGAGAAGGCATATTTGAAGATATATTTTGAAATTGTATTCCAAGAGAGGATAAAGAATAATTGCATGTGTTTGTATCATTTAATATTTCTATAGAGATAGAAGAGATTTCACATTCTTTTGCCATTTATAGAGAGAGAATGAGTTTCAATTTATTTTACAATTTATAAAGAGAGAGAATGAATTTCACTTTCATTCGCCATTTCTAAAGAGAGAGACAAAATTTCATTTTTTCTAAAGAGAAAAAAATAATTTCACTTTATTTTGCCATTTTCATTATCATTTTCTAAAGAGAAAAATAAATTTGTTTTATTTTTCCATTTTTAAAGAGATATAAGGAATTTTAATTTATTTTTCCATTTCTAAAGTGAGATAAGTAATTTCACTTTCTTTTGCCATTTTTATGCAGGGCTTATGCCTTTGTGTTTTATAATGATTAATTAGATGAAGTGGAGTATAAAATTTTAGAGATAAGAGGGTTGTATTAAAAAAAGAATCTTCACTTTTAGCTCATGGTGTATGTTAGGATTATAAATATATCAATTACTATTTTTTGCATCTTGTTCTAGTGTATGATTTAAATAATAATGAAAATAAGAGGTAGGTTCTTCTATTTCAAAATTAATGTATTCATTTTCTTCGTCACTATTATATCAAACTTTTGGTCTTTCATAATCATAATCATAAAAAGAATATTATTCATATACATAACTAACATCATTAATCACACATGTTTAGATATTTAAATTCATTTATTATCATACATGTAAGTGATGGAATTGCTAGATAATGATAATTTCATGAGATGATAGTCATTAGGGGTTTTTGATTGATTTTCCACTTCTTATTTATTTGGCCTTAAATAAGTTATTTCAATATATACAAGGCTTAATATGCATAAGTAAATAAGCATGGAGAGACTAAGGCTAAAGGTGAGAATATTCAATGTATGTAAATTATAAATTAAATCAGAAACCCTATGCTAAAAAATGTTTTTTTTTTTTTTAATGGAAATCAAAAATGAGATTTGAAAGCCTAGGACAAAAAATCTAAAATCTTGGAAGGATGGCTTGATCAATATTCAAGTCCACCTATAGTCATATAAACTACAAAAATTGGTAACTTGAGCATGGCTAATGCAACCTAATCCTTAGGTCCCTTTTGCTTGCTCTCATGACCTTTTTAGGCTTATTTACACTAATTCCTAGTCATCCATGGCCTTCTAGACTTGACCCTAGATAAGCTAGGATCCTCTCTTCATGACTAATCCATCCCCCTAGATCTTTTCTGCTCAGGACATTAGCATCAAAGTTGGACTATAGCATTGGACCCTAGGGTGTCCCCTTTTTAACACTCTTATCCAATCATAATTCGATCCCAAATTATTGTTTTTCCTTGATTCCTCTTGTTTATTATGTCAACATAGTCTGGTTTCATCTAACCCATGGCCAATAGATCCATATATAATCCCATTCAAAGATCATTTGGAAAGGGTTAGAAAATCTCATTCAAGCAAGCAAGAATACAAGCAATAACACTCAAGTAATCTTCCCTATTTTTGGCATATAGCTAGCCTATACACTTTCAAGACAATTCAAGTCCTTACACTAGTCCCTAGTCATCTCAAGCTTACCCAATTTTAGTATTTCTTGCTTTTCATTCATTATTGCACCAAGCACTCTTAAATGGAGAACTTCATATGGCTTGATCCCTCCTTGGAGTATTGGTATGTAGGCAACATGCCCACACATGGGGTGTGAAGCACATCCAATGCATCTTACACACACTAACCCATTTTCCCTATTTGCCAAATTTTTTTTCAATTGCATAGAAGATACAAGTACATAAAGAGTAAGCTCTACAAGGAGATTTGTTGACAATAAAGACCTAAAAATTGGTACATAGGCTCACATTGAGTAGGTGAACAAAACCTAGAAAGCTTAAATCCTCAAGACAATAGCATTGGAAAAGGATTACAACATAGGAACCCAAGGTGTCTAGTTTTTATGCTCTTGTCAAATTAGAAATTTAAGTCTAAGATTCTATTTGTGATAGTGTCCTAGTCCTGCACACAAATTTCTAGACCCTGTCTCAGTCAGAATAGTCTAGAATAAGCTAAGTTTAATTTTCTCTCTCTCACTGCTATTTTTAGAAAAGGTCTAATCAATAGCTTTAATTTCACAAATCAATAGCTTTAATTAGGAATATTATTTACTAGTTTCTCCTACTCAGATTTGTTTATTAAATAGGAATAAAACTCCATTATTCTCAAAAATAACAAATCATCTGGTGAACTTGACTTAATTCAAATTTTGAATTAAAACCCTAGGGTAAATTCCTATAAAAATTTTCCCATAAATTTTTGAATTTTTTTTTAATATTTAAAGTATAAATTCATCCAGAATTTTAAAATTTAGTAGTAAATTTTAAAATAATTTTATTTCAAACCCTAGTTGCATCAACTAGCTCCCAGTAATTTTCTAGCATTAATCTAATAATTTTTTGATTTTTGGCTTTCACATATAAATTATAAATTTATCTCAAATTTTCAAATTCAATAGTAATGTCAAAAATAATTTTATTTCAAACCTTAGTGGCATCAACTAGGTCCCAATAATTTTTTAGTAATTTTCTAATCATTTCCTAAAATTTTAAGTTGCATATTAAAATTAAAAACTCACTTCAAATTTAAAAAATTAATAGTAATTTTCAAAAGATTTATTTTTCTCAAAACCCTAGTTGCATCTACTAGGTCCCATTAAATCAAACACTTTCCCATAAATTTTTGAATTTTTTCTTGGATACTTAGCTCGAAAATTCAATTTCATTTTCAAAAATTCATAGTATTTTGCAAAATCCCTAGTTGCATGTACTAGCTCCTATTTTGCTTCTTAAGGTATCACCTTACATGTTTGGTAGCTCAGTATCCATTTTGTGCAAATTCCAATTCACTATTTTTAGGACCTTGTGTTTCTTATATTTAGTACCTATTAAAGCTTATTGTAAAACATTCAAACACATTTAAAATTGTTTTCCTAGTTTAACAATGGCTCAATATACCAGTTTTGATGAAACTAATATAAGAGAAATTTAAGAAATCTTAGCCAAACATCCAGATATGCAAGATGACATGCTTATAAATCTACAAGAGGAACAACAAAAAGTGAACAACGGTCAATCTTCTCAAACCACAGAGCCACCAGATGTAAATGACACTACAGGGGAAAATATGTCTCAACAACCCCATATAGTAACCCAAATTTCTTCTATGCCACCAACTACAATTAATACATCCCTATCTCCCAATGTGGCATCCCTTGTGTAAGAGATAAGATCTCTTCAATCCAAGGTGTTACATCTTGAGCAAGGTGCCACTAGGCCTATGCAAGCTTTGGATTCTTTTGCTTCACTGCATACACCATTGGCACGTCACAGTGCCTCTACACCCTTGTCACAAGGTTTTATTCAACCTAAGCTTACTCTATATGATGGCAAGGGTGATCCAAAGATAAATTTGAGAGATTTTCATGTAGCATACTTGGATTATGTCCCAAATGACTGGTTGACAAAGTCTAAAGGATTATGCTTTATAATGGTTCTATAGTCTACCAAATCAGTCGATCAATACATTCAATCCTTTAGATGGCATGTTCCTAGCACACTTTAATATCAACATTGGTGATAAGGTTTCATAAGCTCAAATTGCTCAATAGAAGCTATAGAGTAAAAATTGACTCTATGTTTCATTCTATTTTTCAGTTGCATGCTGCAAAATTTTGTTCCCACATACTTTGATTTGAGACGACGAAGTTTTGAAACAGAGCGCAGGCACTATTTTTCCTTTTGATTATTTTTTTTTAGGTGTCGAAGTCAAGCGAAAGCTACCAAGTGTCGTCATCTGAGGCACTTTTCATAATTTCAATAAGGCTGCGGAGATTGCCACGTACCTCATAGCAACTCAGCGAAGCGTGACAAGTGTCAGCATCCACATTTCATATCAGCATCCACATTTCAAGCGTTTCATATCAACATCCACATTCCAAATCTCTTTTCAGCAGAAGGTTTCAAAAGCTAAGTATCAGGATCAGGAAAAAAGAGCCAAGTGGCAATCACAAAAGGTCTCAATTTTGATTTTATAAAAGTGACAGAAGATGCCACATATCCCAACAGAAGAGAGCAAAAGCCACCACATGTCAAGATCCGAATTATCTTCATTTTGCTTCATCGATATAGCAAAGACTGTGGTGGGTCTCAAGTTTTATTTCTAAAGCAAGTGAAAGCTACCAGGTGTCACTGTCCGTGTAAATATGAAATGGGACCCGATTGTTTCTATGATATAAACAAAGTGGAGACCACCACATGTCACTTTCTGTAGGTTTCTAAAAAGGTAGCTAAAAGAAGTGGAGACCACCACATAACCCCAGATAAAGAAGTGGAGATTACCACGTGTCTTTTGTTGAGGGAAGCAGAAATCGCCACCTGTTCTTATGCTCCTTTTCAAATTTCTCAGGCAAGAAAGGCTGTGGGTCTTATGTTATTTTAAGCTATTAAAGTTTGAAGAAGTGGATTACGATAGGTGTCAAAGGCGGAATGTTCCTAAGCAAAGATATAGTAAGAGTATAGGTAAAGCGGATAGCGCCATGTGTCCTCAGTAAGGTTGCAGAACCCAACAAGTGTCATCCTCTAGTGTCTCCTAAAGTAATAAGAAGGTTTCAATGAATTTACTAAGTGTCCTCTTTCGTGGAATAAAAGAGAGTGTCCTGCGATCTATTTTCAGCCAATGAACTACTACAAGACAGAACGTTTTAGAATTTGAGAAATATCCTCTGTTAGATACTTCCAGTTTCGATTAGATTTCAGTTGGGCCATTAGATTGAGAACAAGAAGACAATCTAGAGTGAATAAAAGGCTATAAATAAGGGTGCAGAGATCACCAGAAAGGATATGGAGAGATGCTAGAGAGAATTTTTTGAGGGAATTATTGTCAAGAGTTTAGCCTTTCTAGAGCTATGACTAGGAATATCATTTGCCTTTGTTCTATCTTCTTAAGTTGGAAGGTTTATGTAACTGTGAGTGTTTTTGTGCCTCTTATGTGACTGAAAAATTAATGAGAAGATTGAATCCTGTGTCTTGGTTGATACTTTCTATGTCATTGCAAAAGTAGTCTAGGCTGTGTTGTCAAGAGTTTTAGACTTTCTAGAGCTGTGATTAGGAATGTCATTTGCTTTTGTTTCATTTTCTTGAGTTGGAAGGTTTATATAACTGTGCATTTTTTTGTGCCTCTTATGTGACTAGAGAATTCAAATAAGAAGATTGAACCTTGTGCCTTTGTTGATATTTTCTATATCACTGCAAAAGCAGTCTATACTGTGAGCCTCTATTTCTATTGTTTACATCTTTTACATTGATCATGCACTTGTTTGCTCTTAAATGTAAATGAATCTTACATATAGTCTCATTGTGCTCAGGATTAAGGTCGAATTACATTCAGGCACATCGCCATAGTTAGATTTTCTTTCTTGCATTTGTGTTTCTGTTAAAATTCCTATCCCTTTTCCCAGTATACACTTGATATAAAGAAGAGACCAGCGTCTTAAAAATCTAGAGGTTGTTTCAAGTTGCAAGTCCCACATCTTGAAACTTCCCATTGTTGATGTTAGAACAAACACAATTTTAAATCATCAACAAAAGCAACAACCAAATGAGCATCTCACAAATTATATTCTTCGATATAAGACCATCTTGGCTAGGATGACTAGCCCCATGACAGATCAAGAGTTACATGACATTTTTAAACAAAGTCTTATACTATCACTTCATGAATCAATCATGTTCAAAATATTCTCTTCCTTCACTGAATTGTGTCACACATTAAAGGAAAGAGAAGTTAAACTAATTTCAATGGGCAAACCAAAGTACAGTAATACATTAGACACAACTAATAAGATTAATATAAAAGTCCCATATAAGGTCAAGTTCAATGATACTAAAGGCAAGAATCAACCTACAGTCAATGCAACTTCAATGCCTCCTTAGTGAATAGTTTTATTAGCACCCCCTCGATGTAATTTTTCACATCTTTTAGTTTCTCCAGCTAGGGTTTTATTATAGATTTTGGATTGTAATATCATATCTCTCCCTCCTATTCAGGAAGTCAATCCAACAAAGCCTCTTATAAAGGGATATGATCAATAGTCATTTTATAACTACCATAGGGCACCAAGCCATATGACAAATAGATGTATCCGTTTAAAGCACAAGATATATGACCTAATCGATTCAAATGATATTGATCTTGGCACTTTAGTAAATCCTCCACCAGTAAAGCAAACATAGGATAAAGCATTGAAAATATTCTTAGATCCATTTTCACAACATTTAAAATAAGATACAAGGGACACATCAGGGGTTCATCATGCATATCATGCACATCCACCACCAGATACATACAAGGTACCTTCAGTTGAGTTACATCCTTTGAGTAACATGATCAGTGCATACAATTTTAGAGTTATGTCTAGACCTTCTATCTCCTTCTTAGAGCAAGAGATCATCGAGGATGATTCATATTATCATGCACTCTTTATCAAAGCTCACATTCATAATCAACCTATTCATAGTGTGCTTATTGACAATGGTTCCAGTCTTAACATGGTCTCCTTGACACTACTACAACATTTGGGTTATTCAAAGTAGGATATCACTCTAACAGACATAGTTATCAGTGGTTTCAGTGGGCATATATAAAGTTTATTAGGCGAGATAGTACTTCCACTATAGGTTGGTCCACATGTGGCCACACCATTCACTATAGTTCCCAGTGCAGGAGTTTTCAATATGATACTTGGTTGACCATTAAAAACTCAGAGTAGTACCTTCTATAGTTCATAGATTCATGAAATTCATTCACGCTAATCAGATTGTTACAATCAACAAAGTTCTATATGAGTTACCACTCCCCACTTCAGAGCCATCTACTAGTTTGTAGTCACCAATTTTAGTTTCACCACTAGTTTCAGTTTTGCCACCAGTTTCAGCTTCTCCTCTAATTTCAATTCCTATTCCACATTAGATTCAAACATAGTTGAGGCATCCACCACCAATACAAAGGGTTCATACACCTCCATAGCTTCAAGATTCTAGATAGTTTGTAGTTATAGTATTCACACCTAGAGTATTTTCATTGATATCTCATGCATCTGCACATAGAGCACATGTTCAAAGAGCTTCTCCTACTTCCAGATGGGTCCCTAAGAGCCCTATAGTAGCATCCACTTTTTAGAGTTATAAAGGGATACCATAATCAATTTCCACTTTAGAGATTTCAGAGCATCTACAACATATACAACTTTTAGATCCATAACCTCAGCATTTACATCATGCTTCATGATCATGAATGATTCCACTCCATGATACAGGATACCATGATAGGGAGTCTTGCATGAGAATCATCAGTTAGTATCATTTTTCCTCAGCAATGCTTGTACATAGTTTATTTTACTTGATTATACATAACTCAAATATTTTAAATTCAAAAAACATTCAAGTATGTCAAAATAACAAAAACATTTTGATTGTATACATCATCCATGATTTACATTATTACTACTATGCTAGAACTTACGTATGTTGTTACATGCTATTATATGTCAATTTATATACATTACCATGCTTAAATTGATCTTTTTTGAGTGTGTAGTGACATTTAGCTACTTGATTGCTTCACTTTACCGATTGAGGGGGCATCCTACTTCTACATTCGAGACACACTTCGATATACATACCCACTAGGGGCATCTTCAACATAAATACACCATCTAGGTTATGTCATTCCTATACCACACACTCCAAGTTATCATGTTGATGTACATTACTTACTAGATTACACATAGTACTATATCAACATTTCACTAGTGTCTATCATTTGTGTATCTCCTATCATATACATAATCTTGTACTAAACATGTCTTGCATACTTTCACTCTTGCTTTGATTAGTTAAATGTAATTCTATCTTTCCAGTTATTACATGCTTTCCCTTCTTTCTTAGCATAGCTTGTTGGATTATATTTCCACTTCCTGCTTATCTCCTATATGTGCCTTAATACATTTTCTAATGTCCTTTGTTTCTATTCATGTGTGTGCCTTAAGACATTTGACAATGTCTTTTACTTGTACTCTTCTATGTGTTGGTGGATTCCACACTTAATTACTTGATTCACTTGTATGTGTATGTGGAATTTGAATATGCCTTGTATGCTTACTTTCTAGTTTGAGTGACATGTTCCTATGTCCCTTGTTTTTTTGCCATTCTTATATATTTTTTGCTTCTTGCCTCGTGTGTTTGTTGCTTGGTTATTTTTTGATTATTGCAATACCATGATCCATATCATGCATTTTCCTATTTTTTTGGATACCATGATGGACATCATGCTCCATCCCTCCAATTAACAAACTAACAACTAACAAATTGACAACTAACACTTTCAATTTAATTCAAGAACATTGTACACTTTCAATATAATTCAAGAACATTGTACACTTTAAATTTAATTCAAGAACATTGTTACATCTATCTCGGCATACCCTGTTGATATAACAATCTCTCAAATCAAACCATGTTATATCTTGAGATATCTTATTGATTATCATTGCTATATCATGTATATTTCTAGCTTAACACACTTGTAGGGCTTATTCTTCTAAGGCTAGTCATTACAGGGTACCTATTCTGACCCTCAAAAGAGGGGGAAACAAATAGGGTTTTTTATTATAGAGATCAAAGATCCTATTAGTCAAAAAACCTAGTTCTATAACAAGTAGAATAATAACCACTCATAAAACCACTCAGAATAGACCAAGCAGACAGTTTCGATTTTAGATCAATGATCAGTTTCAGCCCCGGACAATAGCATCAAGGCTGGACTATAGTTATAGACACTAGGGTATCCATTTTAGGTGCTCCTATCCAAACAATATAAAAAACAATTTTTCCAAAAGTAGGCAAAAAGGTAGGTTCAACTATAGTTTTGCAAAATTAGACTAGTTCAGATCAACAATTTTTAGTATAGTTTTCTCAGATAATCTAGACATAAGGGGCATCATGCAGGGCATGATTGGTTCTCACTTCCAGTTTTAGATATGACAGTTGGTATAACTTTTAGATCAAAATACATGTTTTAGACACCTATGATTGGGGGCAGATTGTACAACACTTTTACTTCTTTTCTTTTAGTTTTTAGCATTACCCAAGCATTCTTAGCAGTTTCATGTCTTATTCTATCTATAGGTGGTTGGTATCATTTCATAGTGGCTTTTATATAAGCTTAACCTTCACATTCTTGAGTACCAGAGTGGATTACACATAAGCCAAATTTTCATTTTTGGAGTGGCTTTCATACAAGCCTAATATCCATCTTTTTTGAGTTGGCCAACATTGGCCTAGATTTCAGTACACATTCAAATATCCACACCACAATATCATACTTCTAGATTATTCATGGGATTAAAGATCCATCTCATACAACATACTTATTCATACCAATATCATTTTATATCTTCACTTCACAAGGCAACGATGGATCCAAAGGGCCAACATTTGTATTCTTGAGCCACCTATTCAGAGGGATTGGACACATAATCTAAACATTGATTAGCACATACATGATCATCTAGCTTCACTCAGTAGGCGATGATGGAGCCAAAGGGCTATCCTTTGTATTCTTGAGCCACTTTCTATAGGATTGAGCACTCAGTTCCATTTGTAATATAACTTTTGGTACAACATCATCAAACACATCCAACATTACTCAGCGTTTCTCAATATAACAATAGGTTTTATATTGGTTTGCATACTTAATGATATGTATTTGTTCCTTTCTCTTCCTCTCTCTTACCCATACTTGTAAATTCTTATTTTATATTGCATATAATAAGAATTGATCTATTTTTTATTTTCCTTTTGTAGATTCACACTTACACAATGTGCTCTCTATGAAATATGAAGCATTACTCAACTTTACAAGATTTATGGGCTTTAATTTGTAGGTAAGTTCAATTATTTTTTTTTAATTTTATTTTATCATAGTATTTCAATTTTTTGCATCACTAGAATAAAGAGGGGGGGGGGGGGGAAATGTAGTCATATAAAATGCAAAAAATGGTAACTTGAGCATGGCTAATGATACCCAATCCTTAGGTACATCTTGATTTCTATCATGACCCTCTTAGGCTTGTTTTCATTGATTCTCAGTCATCTATGGCCTTCTAGACTTGACCCTGGCTGAGCCAGGATCTTCTCTTCATGACTAATCCATCCCCCTAGGTCTCGTCTGCTCTAACAATATCACCAAAGTTAGACTATAGCGTTGGACCCTAGGATGTCCATTTTTTAGTGTTCTTTTTCAATCATAATTCAAGCCCAAATTATCATTTTCCCTGATTCCTCTTGTTCATTATGTTGGCCTAGTCTGATTTCATCTAACCCATGACCAATAGATCCATATATAATCCCATTCAAAGATCATTTGAAAAGTATTGGCAAATGTCATTCAATCAAGAAAGAATACAAGCAAGACCACTCAAGCAATCTTCCCTATTCTCTGCATATAGCTAGCCTATACACTTTCAAGCCAATTCAAGTCCTTACACCAATCCCTACTCATCTCAAGCTTATTCAGTTTTAACATTTATTGCATTTCATTCACTATTACACCAAGCACTCTTAAAGGGAGAACTACATATGGCTTGATCCCTCCTCAAAGTATTGGTATGTAGGAAGTATGCCCACACATGGGGTGTGAAGTATGTCCAGTACATCTTACACACACTAACCCCTTTTCCCCATTTGCCAAAGTTTCTTTTAATTGCATAGAAGACACAAAGAATCAGCTTTACAAGGGGCTCTGTTGACAATGAGGACCTAAAAATTGGTACACAAAATCACATTGAGTAGGTGAATAAAACACAAAAAGATTACATCCTTAGGATAATAGTGCCAAGGAAGGACTACAACGTCGAAGCCTAGGGTGTCTAGTTCTAGCATTCTTGTCCAATAAAAAAAATGAAGTCCAAGATCTTATTTGTGATAGTGTCCTAGTCCTACACACAAATTTCTAGACCATGTCTCAGTCAGAATAGTCCAAAATAGCTAAGTTTAATTATATCTCTCTCACTACTATTTTAAAAAAAGGTCTAATTTCAATTTAATTTTACAAATTAGTAGATTTAATTGAGAATATTATTTATTGATTTCTCCTAATCAGACCTATTTATTTAATAGGAATAAAACTCCATTATTCCCAAAAATAACAAATCACCACCAATATATTATACTCTAATTCAATTTTTCAACTCTAATAGGATATAAATTAATATAATAATGATTTAATTTTTATTTACAAAAATATATATAAATATAAAAGCTAAATATAGTACTGAATGTACAACTAGATGCAAGAAGGTTCTTAGCTTATTTATTGCATTGATTTGAGTTTTTATTATCTAAATTATGCTTCTTAGGATTGTGTAAATGCTCTTCATGTGATTTATTTCTACCTATTTTATCTTGGTTGATTCTAATGAATTAAGTTTCTATTGAATATCGATAATGATTTGTAGTGGTCAGAACTGACCCTATACACAGTGAGATACTATTTTATTCTAGAATGATGTGCATTTTTTTTAATTTTCATTTCTTCCTTTTCACACTTATAGAATCATAGGTGTGCACCATATGTTCAAACCTTAGTTTTTCACAAGTAATTTGGTATCAAATGTGGGTTTCAGATGAAAGGGTTAAGTTGGATTGATCTTGGTAAATCTTTGTTCATATATCAAGTGTTGCAATGCATTGCCAATACTCCAAAAAGGTCTCAAAATCAAATGTAATTCCATTTTAATGTGTATGTGTGTGATTTTAAATACAATTCTAGATGTTCTTTATCTTATCTTACCCTTGGTATAAGCATGTAGATGTGAATTAACACTTGTAAACGTTAGATTCAAATCTAATAATTCTACAGGTGCAATATATAATTTTTTTTAGCCCTTAATATTGTAATTCACTTGTTCCAAAATAACTTACAATGGATTTTTATATATAAGAGCCTCTAACTTTTAATTAAGGTCCTAGTGGCACGTAAAATCTAACCAAAACAATTGAAATGTGCCCAAATAATGACCATAAATTGAAACATGCCCCAAAGAAATTAAAAATGTACCTTGGATAGTTTTGTCATCTTCAATCAACATCGACAGTTGGTACATACTATAAATGGTGGAACTGATCTGAAGTATAAAACTACTACATGATGAAATGAAGGCCAAATATATTTCTAATATAACAAGTTTATAGATGATAAGACAAAGGTGTCATGTAGCCATATAGAATTAGTAAGATAATCAAAATACTAAGAGGAATGTGCCAATAAGTACTTAGTTCATAGTTTGAGATCTATACATTTAAATTTGCCTAAAGGTATTATGAAACAAGGCTTGTACCAAATCTAGGTATCTACAACTACCTTCTATCATGCCTTCACTATCCACTATCTCCACTTATTTGTATACCTCTTATGCTATATGTACTAGTTGTCTTAGGCTTTTAGGCTTCCACTCCCATGGTATTGCACAATTCCAAGGTTCCCACTAGTATGGTGAAAACATCTATCTATTTTTGAATTTCTCCATCACCTTCAACAGTGTGAAATGTGGGATTACATATAATCTATTTCTATCTTTCATCTCTTTTGTATCTTCTTGATGTATCACCACTAATTTTGTGGCTTTTATTAGGGAAACATATTTAGGATATTCAATGAGAGGATATACTAGTTGATGCATCTTTATTTTCTTCTTCTTTCATGTTTTCCTTAACCTTATTTCTTTTAAATCTTTTCTTTGTATATTTTTTATTTATTTATTATCCTGGGCTTCTCTTCTTTTAATTTCTTCATATTGTCTTCACTTGTCATTTTATAAACTAATTTATGTTTATCTTTTTACCTTCCTTTTTCCTAATGTCATTATGACAATCTCTTTTTCTTTTCTACCTCATTTTCTCACCTTTGAATCTTTATTATTTAATTCGCCCAAGTGTTTAGGCTTAGTTTATTGATAAGTCACATTTTTTCATAATCCCCCCTTTCTATAGACCATCCCTCTAGCGCTTAGGCCCCTAAAGGAACTGCTTACCACTTTTGATCACTCCCTTGTCCACCAAACATTAAAAAATAATGATTGGCACTCTTTTTATTAATCTTACCCTTGTTCTATCTTGGAACTTAGTCTTGATGCTGTCAAAGATTGTCCAACTTTGAAGTTCCCAAATAATCAAAAAATAGTCAAGAGTAATTTTATATCAATGTCAAGTACTCTTGTCCAAGGTTCATCTATTTCCATAATCTTTTCTAACTTATCTACAGTCTAATTTAGAGGATTTGGAATCCATAATCTACTAATATATGTGTGTTTTATGTGTCTAAGAATCCAAGTCCATAGTAATATGTTAAATGTAACCCAAAATTATTTTTCCTACCTAAGAAAAAACTTGTCTTTGATTGATGGTAAGGATTCACCATTACTTTTTAACTTGGTGTGGACACTATTTATAATTAATCTATCCCACCATGCCTCTATTCATTTTAGTGTAGGTTACATAAATAAAGTGGATATCTTCCCTTGTACATCATCAAAGTTTGTGTGATGCCATAAAATATTGACATAAAATTTGATGCTTGGAACAAATTAATATGGGTTTATTAAGACTTTGGTTATAGATCATGTTATGTAGGGGTTATTATTAGTAATGTTCCTTTATTAAAATATAAATTTTAATTAAGTATATTATTTATTTAGATATATATACACACAAGACATATATTTCCTAAAATATTTTATTTATTCATATATCACAAACATTAGTCACATTATGCATATACTCTTTAGTTATATACTTCAAGTCTCACACTTACAATCTCTTATCTCAATCTATATTTACCAATATGCTATATTACTTATGTTAATCCCTCGAACATATTACAATAGTTTGATATATATACTAACTTGGTACCACTATATAATACATAGAAATGTATATAGGACATGTCCTTCCATCATGTAGTCCACTTGATTTCACCTTAAAGTATTATATAATGTCACATAACTCAAAAAGGTATATTCCTTTGTTTCATCAATATGATTGTATTCCTTCTACTATTATATGGCTTGAGTTCCAAAAATTATTATGTATGACTTTATCTAATATGGAATAATCTTGCCAACAAGTTGCATGGTGTAAAAATCAACGTTAAAATTATGACACACCTTTTATGAATTAATCTCTAGGTTTGTTATATCAAATTATGAGTAACTTCTCTTTATCTCTTGGTAAGTTAAACATATAATGGAGTCTTAACTATTCACCTTAGATGTCGCTTTCCCTTCTTAACCAACTCTGATATTCTAGGATAGAGCCCACACTCATTTCTTATGGTGTTTAATCTATCAGGTTCTGCCATTAGGAGAGATACTCATTGAAATTATTAGACTCTCTCATCTCAAGTAACCTATGTATTGTAGACTTTAGACATTTAATCATATGTTTTAGACTTTCCCTTATGCATACGAGGAATGGAAATAGATTTACAACATTTTCATATCTTTCCACTTAGATCCCATCAATTGGAGCATGGTGTTGCTTAGAGCTCTTACTTAGTGAGTATCATGCATTTCTTTAGAAAGATTTTTAAAAAATATTCTCTTTCAGCTTTGGAAATATAAGAATATTGTTATATTCAATACTAAGGATATTCTAACCATTTCTTCATCAATGATTAATTTTATGTTCTCACCTCTACCTTTCTTAGTTCAAGGTGTACGCCGAGAAAGTGATATTCTAGGATAGATCCCACACTCACTCATTTCTTATGGTGTTTAATATATCAGGGTCTGGCATTAGGAGAGATACTCATTCAAATTATTGGACTCTCTTATCTCAAGTAACCTATGTATTATAGAGTTGAGACATTTAATCATATGTTTTGGACTTTCCCTTATGCCTACGAGGAATGGAAATAGATTTACAACATTTTCTTATCTTTCCACTTAGATCCCATCGATTGGAGGATGGTGTTGCTTAGAGATCTTGCTCAGTGAGTATCATGCATTTATTTAGAAAGATTTAAAAAAATTAAACTCTTTCAGCGTTGGAAATATAGGAATAGTGTTATATTCAATACTAAGGATATTCTCACCATTTCTTCATCAATGATTAATTCTATGTGCTCACTTCTACCTTTCTTAGTTCAAGGTGTAGGCCGAGAAAGTGATATTAGCATTCCAACATATATAGAAGATTCTTAAACATTGATAAAGTGACCCATACACCATGAGGAAGGTTCCTCTAGATGCACCAATTCAAGGGTTTCCTTTGTCATCACCCAAATGATGGTGAAGCTAATCATGTAGCCATTTTTCCCCTCCTTCTCATTGGGAATTTAGAATCCTCAACCACATGGAAAAACTGCACTAGTCTATCTCATTATGTTTTCCCAAATGTGATGGTGATCATACTTGAATGCTTATTCGTCCACTACTTGGGTAGGGAGTGCTCGTACCTTTGACTCTACAATATATTGTTTATTATGGGCCGGTGGCTTCAGATTTATTATCAAGAGAGCTCTCTACTTGACTTGATGTTTCTTATAAGGATGATTTGCCACCTCATATTGGTGTTGCTACATGCACTTGAGGTTTCACACTTTTTATGTTTTGGTAATATTTTTTCTAATCCTCTTAGTATTTAGCGAGCTATTTTTTCCAATGTTAATTTTGGATCATGAATTCCAACCAAACATCCTTTTATTATAAACTATCATTATACTTTAATTAATAATTATATCAATAAATTTTATAATAAATATGAAAACTCTAATGAAAATATAAGACAATACAGGTTCACCAAAATGTAATAACAATAAATCGATCATACCTAAACGCAACAAAATTAATCTAATTACGTTCAACTAGGCATCACATTACATGTATAATATAAAAATAATGTCTAATTAATTAATTCAATTTTAAAGATGGGCATACATATAAAAATTCGATACTTATCTTTTTATTACGTTATTGATTAGAATTTGACTCTGCATTTTTATCTTGAATCTATAATGTTTAAATACCTACAAGTAAACTTTCTCCTCCTTATCCTTCAATGGCCACAATATATGAAGCTTAAGGAAAACAAAGTGAGCTTATTGGGGCCTATGGTAAAGCGAGTGAATAATACAACTATCTTGTTATTTATCAAGGCTAAAGTGTTGATGTTGGAGGAGCAGCTGCGGGCTCCTACTTCCAGCCCAATGTCTTGAACTTTTGATGAAGGCCGACAAGGAGATTGAAGAGTTGTGTCTCTTTCCCAAAAGGGAGATTGAAGAGATGTGTCTCATTCTTTCACTTGTATATATAATGCTTCCTCATTGTTCAAGATAAAATATATTCAATAACAAATATATTGATAAAGAGCAGACTTCAGAAGATTAAATCAGATTTATCCATTTGTGTTCATTATTATTATTGTGTTGCAATTTTGTTTATTTCAATTCTGATCATAAATCTAACATGGTATCAGAGCAGGTTTGAAGACGATCGTGATCAGACTTGAAATTGCAGTAATACTTTTTTTTTTGTTCTTTATATCTCTTGTCTATCCCTATCTTAGTCAAGATGGTGAACAGTCTTAAAATTGAGGATAGACTCGAAGGAGCATCCAACTTCACATCATGGAGGTTTAGATTCATGCTCACCTTGGAAGAAAATGACTTGGCTGAGTTTGTGGAAACCAAAGTTCCCGAACCATTGGAGGAAGAAGAGAAGTTGCAGTGGAAAAAGAAAGACATCAAGGCGAAGAAGATATTGGTTGACTCCATTAAAGATCATATTGTTCCGATTGTCTCCAAGTTGAAGACAGCAAGGGACATGTTTAAAACCTTGGAGGAAATGTACGAAATCAACAACACCAGCCGGGCTCTTGCACTGAAGCAACAGCTACATCATGTGAAAATGGCGAAAGGAGAAACAGTTATTGCTTACTTTATGAAGATTTCAGAATTAAGAAATCAGCTCTCTACAATTGGTCATGTAGTTGATGACAAAGACTTGACCATGCTTTCTCTCAATGGCCTTCCTTCATCATGGGAATCCTACATTCAAGGAATTAGTGCAAGATCGAAACTTCCTAAGTTTGATCGATTGAGGGTAGATTGCATTCAAGAAGAGGCTAGATTGGTTGCTAGAGGAATTGGTCAAAGCTCTACCAATGAAGATATTCATGTCCTTTCCTCTAAATCATTTAAGAAGAAAAGCAAGAATGAGAAGAAAGGATTCTTCAAGAGAAACAGAGATAATGAAACTGATGGCGCTCCCGCTTTCAAGAAGAAAAGGGACCTCTCCAAAATCCAATGTTTTAGGTGTGACAAGTATGGTCACATTGCCAAATATTGTCCCTCCAGGCCTAAGCAACAAGCCACCATTGCAGATGTTGATGATGCCTCTCCTCAGAAGGAAACATGTGAATATTTGTTCTATTCGGCATTATCAAGCAATGTACCTACTGACACTAACACTTGGTTAATTGATAGTGGTGCATCTCGACACATCACTGGGTTTAAGAAGCATTTATCAAACTTGATGGAGAGAAATTCTTGTGAACAAGTTATCATTGGAGATGATGCTAGTTATTCAGTGAAAGGGATTGGAATCTCTACTCTCCACTTAAAATATGGCATTACTCTAAGGTTAAGTGATGTTCTCTATGTTCCAGGCATCAAACAAAATCTGGTTTCCATTTCAGCCTTGGAAGATAAGGGTTATCAAGTTGCCTTCTCCGAAGGCAAAGTTCTTGTGTGGATGAAGAATTCCAACTTCAAAACTGCTCGAATAATTGGAGTTAGACATGAGAGCCTCTATAATAATTACTTGTCCACTTCAGGCATTAGTACATGATTCTTCAAACTTGTGTGATCTTTGGCATAGAAGATTAGCTCACCTACACTTTCGAGCTCTACCTATCATGGAGAAAATGGTCACGGGTCTTCCAAAATTCAACCAGGAGCATGAAGGTACTTGCAAAGGTTGTGCCATGGGTAAGAATACTAAAAGGCCATTTTATAGTAGAGAAAGTAGATCTAAATGTATTCTAGATCTCATTCATTCTGATTTATGTGGTCCAATGTCTGTTGCTTCTTTGGGTGGTTTCTTGTATTACATTACTTTTATTGATGACCACTCTAGAAAGACTTGGATTTATTTCTTGAAATCTAAAGAATCTAAAGAAGTTCTTGAGAGGTTCAAAGAGTTTAAAGCTCAGGTAGAAAACTTATCTAGGAAGAGGATCAAAGTTTTGAGATCCAACAACGGAGGGGAGTATACCTCTGATGAATTCCGTAACTTTTGCATCGAAATGGGGATTAAGAGGGAGTTTTGTGTTCCTTACAACCCTCAACAGAATGGTGTTGCAGAAAGGAAGAACAGATCTATTATAGAAGCTGCCAAAGCTATGATTAATGACCAAGATCTGCAAATCTTCCTTTGGGCTGAAGCATCTAAGATAGCTGTTTATGTTCAGAATAGAAGCCCTCACCGCATTTTAGAGAACATGACTCCCGAAGAAGCTTTCATAGGGGTAAAACCGGAAGTAAGTAATTTGAGGATATTTGGTTGTCCAGTATATTTTCACATACCAAAAGATAAAAGGACTAAGTTGAATCCTTCTGGCAAGAAAGGAATATTTGTAGGCTATAGTGAAACTTCAAAAGCCTATAGAATTTACATTCCAGGTCAGAAGTTGATTGAGATCAGTAGGGATGTTACATTTGAAGAGGATGTTGCATTTAAAAGATCTAAGAGTATTCATATGGAGATAGATAATGAAGACCAAGAGTCTCCTCAGGATATGGAAGTTGACCATACTCCTGAAATTCAGAGGGAGATTTTTGATTCAAAAGAAGATGATGTTTCAGTTAAGCCTTTGGAACCAACTGATGGACCTAGTGACATTGTTATAGTACGAAAAAGGCCTCGATGGACTCAAGAAAACATGCAAGAGGCAGGGAAATGTATAGGTCCCCGAAGATCTCTTAGAGAAAGCAAGAGACCTCATAAGCTCTCAGATTATGTGTTATTAATGAGTCAAATTATTGAGTCTGAGCCTTCTAGTGTTAAGGAAGCTACTAGTCAACAAGTATGGAGAGATGCTATGACTGAAGAGCATCAATCCATCCTCAAGAATGATGTTTGGGATATCATACCTAGACCTAAAGGAAAATCTGTTGTTTCTTCTAAGTGGCTCTTCAAGATCAAGCATGCAGCTGATGGAAGCATTGAGAAGTACAAGGCTAGGTTTGTGGCTAGAGGATTCTCTCAGAAAGAGGGAGTAGATTATGAGGAAACCTTTGCTCCAGTTGCTCATTATACATCCGTCAGAACCATCATTGCTATTGCAGCATTTAAAGGATGGAAATTACACCAAATGGATGTGAAGACAGCATTTCTAAATGGTGTAATTGAGGAAGACGTATATATTAAGCAGCCTGATGGTTTTGAGGTTCATGGAAAGGAGTCTCATGTTTGCAAACTGAAGAAGGCTTTGTACGGCCTTAAGCAGGATCCTCGTGCTTGGTATGAAAGAATTGATCGATACTTGATGAGCTTGAATTTCTCCAAGAATGATGCTGATTCAAACCTATACTTCAAGCTAATTGGTGGCAACACATTAATCTTGGTTCTCTATGTTGATGATCTTCTTATTACCGGAGAAGATCACCTCATTTTCAAATGTAAGAAGGAGTTAGCTTCAGAATTTGAAATGAAGGATCTTGATCTCTTACATTACTTCCTTGGTTTAGAAGTATGGCAAAAACCATATGAGATCATTCTAAGTCAAGGGAAGTATTCTATTGACATATTGAAGAGATTTGGTATGATAAATTGCAAATCGATGTCTACACCGATGGAGTCAAATTTGTTGAAGTTAAAAGAGGCTGCAGCTAGTTCAGATTTGGTGGATCCTAGCATGTACAGATAAATGATTGGTTCATTAATGTATCTAGTTAATACCAGACCAGATATTTGCTATGCAGTGAGTGCACTTAGTCAGTTCATGTGTGAACCAAGACAAATACATCTAGTTGCAGTGAAGCATATCCTAAGATATTTGCGTGTCACAGTTGGATATGGCTTGAGATATTCTTCTAGTATAGACTTGAAACTACACGGATATACTGATTCTGATTGGGCAGGATGTGTCTCTGATCGAAAGAGCACCTCTGGATGTTGTTTCAGTTTGGGATCTGTTATGATTTCCTGGTGCAGCAGGAAACAGTCATCTGTAGCATTGAGTACAGCAGAGGCAGAGTATATTGCAGCTTGTATGGCAGCTCGAGAAGCAGTATGGCTTCGTAAGCTCCTTGCAGGATTGTTTGAACAATCAATGGAGCCTACAATCATTCATTGTGATAACCAGAGCTGTGTGAAGATTTCTATCAATCCAATGTTTCATGATAGAACCAAGCATGTTGAAATCAAATACCATTATATTAGAGATATGGTATTGAGGAAAGCTATTGAGTTAAGGTATATCAGCACTGATGAGCAGACGACAGACATTCTCACCAAGCCTCTCTCCAAGTTAAAGTTTGTGTACTTTCGAGATAAGCTTGGTATAGTGGAGAATACTGCCTTAACTGAGAAAGAGTCTTAGTATCAGTAATCTGTTGATAACGAGTTCTTCTCTGAGAGAGAAGTTTGAGGTGAAATCCCTTGACAACGAGTTCTTCTCTGAGAGAGAAGTTCGAGGTGAAATCCCTTGACAACGAGTTCTTCTCTGAGAGAGAAGTTCGAGGTGAAATCCCTTGATAACGAGTTCTTCTCTGAGAGAGAAGATCGAGGTGTAATCCCTTGATTACGAGTTCTTCTCTGTGAGAGAAGTTCGAGGTGAAATCCCTTGATTCCACACTCTAAGAGAGCCAGATGAATGTCATCCAGTGTGGTTGACATCACGATGAGGTGACATGTCTTATGTAGCTGGAAGTATCCTCCCTAGCTGAGAGGGAGTGTTGATGTTGGAGGAGCAGCTGCGGGCTCCTACTCCCAGCCCAATGTCTTGAACTTTTGATGAAGGCCGACAAGGAGATTGAAGAGTTGTGTCTCTTTCCCAAAAGGGAGATTGAAGAGATGTGTCTCATTCTTTCACTTGTATATATAATGCTTCCTCATTGTTCAAGATAAAATATATTCAATAACAAATATATTGATAAAGAGCAGACTTCAGAAGATTAAATCAGATTTATCCATTTGTGTTCATTATTATTGTGTTGCAATTTTGTTTATTTCAATTCTGATCATAAATCTAACATAAAGTAGTGGCAACCACACTAAAAAAATATGTTCAAAAAAAATACAACATAAATATAAATTATTATAATGAGATGCAAACCCTAAATCATATATTAAAAGCTCTATGGGAAATATAACTTTAACAACAATAAAATTTCTAATAATTATTTTATCTCTTTTATAATATTTATGAGTGATCAATAAACTCTTTATGAAATAATTGTTAAAAACTCTATATTTAAATAAATAGTAACATTTTTTTATTTACATATAATATTTAAATTCAAATTTAGTATTATAAACATCTATGTCAACTTTTATTTTGAGTTAATAAAAAAACATAAATACTTTTTCAAAGAAACCAACCCCAAAAAAAATCCACATTATCTTATTAACACCAAAGTAACAATCATACTAAATTATTTATAAAATAAAACTAAATATACCGTACATCTATTTTTTTAATTTTTTCCCCCACCCACAAGAATGAACATAATTAATTGACCCTCCTAAAAAAGATACATTGCAAACACCTTTTAACTTACCCACACTATAATGATATTGGTCCTATTATACTTGCTTTTTTTATCAATCCAATCAAATCAAATCAAATCAATCGAAGCACAAAGACTATATGATATACAACTTAAATAAATCAAATAAAACAAAACTCCTTTTTTACTTATCCATAATATAATATTATTAAATATAATTATATATAGTTGTCATTTTCACAACGAATCAAAGCTTATGAAATTTATATATAAATTAGGCAATACATCATAGGTGGTTCATTATGTGTAACATCGCTTTCCCATTTCCTTTTCGATCGCTTTACCTGCCTTTCCTTACCCAAACTACTCTTAATTATTAAAAATTAATGCATTTGGCCTTTCTCAACATAAAATATTGGGTACCGATTAGAATTGGAAGCTTTATTATTATTTTTTTGATATTTAATTTTTTTAATTGTAAATTTTTATTTATTTAATTTTTTAACATGTATTATTATATTTATTTATCTTTTTTATAATTTTATATATTATATTTTTTTAATTATTAATAATTAAAAAAAAAAAAAAAACCTTAACCTTTATACAATTTATCTATAAATTAATTATTAAACTTTTAATAAATATTAATATGTAAATTAAATAATGTTATTATTAAATAAAATAAAATATTACAAAAAACCAACTTTATAAATTTAATTAACTATATATAACTAAATATAACAATAAAAAGGTTAACATATATAAATATGATTTGTGTCAATTCTTTGACATAACTTCTTAAAGGTAAGAACATATTATTTTAGGTTAAAGTGGTTAGAATGACCTATTCAATAATTTTTATAACTATTTTAATTTGACATTAAAAATAAAATTTAAAATTTAAATAAATTAAAATATTTTTAATTTTTTAAATATTAAATTATAATTATTAATATTTATAAAATCATATTTATTATTAATCTTAAAAAGATAATTAATAAAATTAGCACTTAATTTTTGATTAAATTATTTTCTATTAATCAATAAAAATATATTATTTTTTGTATTGAAATATTTCAAACTTTTTAATAAGTAAGTTGCACATTTGTTAATAAAATTTATTAATTTTTTTAATCTATATTTTGATTGGTGAAAATATTTTACATGTTATTAAGCATGACAAAACAATTGACATCATGAACAGTAACTATCATAAATGTCATAAAAAATAAAGTAAATGTAATAAATGGTAGGATTGACAAAATAAACTAGTGGTAAATTATTATTAAATATAGACATATCTCTCATGTGGTGGTCGGACATTTCTACACACCATTCAATCGTTATTGCCAACTAACCCAGTTGTTATTATTGTTTGACATATAATATGTGAAGAGCCACAATGAAAATGGAAGATTTCAATGTGATTCAAATGACTTTGCAAAGATCGAAGTAGAGTAAAGGGTGATATTATCACTCTTGATGGAAAGGAAAACGAACGTGATGAATATAATTCCACCACCTACACATTTTGGTTGCTTATCTAAAAGTATAGCCTACTGCTCAATAAAAATATATCCAAATGACTCTCAAGTAATACTACTTTCTTTTTCTTTTTCTTAATTTTTTTGTGTGCTTATCTTGATTTTTTTTAGGCATTACACAATGTGCCTAACATCTTTTTCATGTTAAAGGTGCCAAGGGACTATCATTATGTGTAGGAGTGCACCCATTACAACCCAAACATGTTGATGTAACTTCTTTCACATTGTTAAATTTATTCAACAGGTTGTTCATTTTATCTTGTGATGTGTTGAATGCATAAATTAACTAAAAAGTTTCTCTTCCATGGTGATAATATTTCAAGTGGGAAAGGATGCAACATACCACCATGTAAATAATGCCCAACAAGCAGTAGCCTCAAATTTACACATTTTTGTATCATGACTAGATCAATGATCAAGATGCTATTGGATAGGTTTTTTGAAAGCAAACAAAATTTTCATAAATGTGCATTGCATATTTCAAACAATGCTTTCCCAACTATAGTCATTTCTTTTCTATTGTCAAATCATTTTGTAGAACCTAAAATCAGACACCTTGCATCGATTTTAACCTTTTCATCTAATTTTCACTAAATTCTCTAATTGAAATCTAATCCTATCATTTCACTTGTAACCCTAATCCTCATCCATTTTACACTATCCCTAATTATCCCTACTCTCTTCATCCATATCAAACCTTAATATTAATCCATCATCGCTATTCATCATCATAAATAGATGTCATGATCACACCTGCCTAACACATTGAATTTCAAAACTATTTTAACATTTTTATGTTATGTGGACATTTATTATAAATAGTTTGTTATTTGCATAACATTATTTATTGGTTTAAATTAAATTGTAATCATTCATGTAGTATTTTATATGATATTATTCATTGTTGTTGATTATGACTAGATACTATTGATGTATACATATCTTGATTGTAGGTACACAACAGATAATTGTAGGTTAGATTTGGAAGTTGTGTGTTTGGTGGCAAGGGTATATTACATAGGTAAACTGCAATGGTGATGTAGTAGTGTCCAAAAACCTGATTCAAGCCTTTGTCTTGGTCATTCTTTAATGTAAGTTATGTTGTTCAGTCATTGGCTAGCTGGTTTTTGTCATGAGTTGTATTTTATTTCCTTTATGGTTAATTGAGCAATCAACCAAACATTTTGATATGAATGTGGTTCATTCCAACATTGGAGGTGCACTCTAAAAGAAGAATCCAGTGAGAATTAGAATGCAAATCGAAGGTTGTGAGATCTTGGATGAGTTATGGAATGCTTGCTTAAAGAGCAATTCAAGTTTGTGCACAAAAAATGAAATGAGATATTAGGAATGGGTAACGCTGACACCATGTTTAATGAGTCTATCATAGGACTTAGGTAATTGATTTATTCATATGGTTTTTGATAGAAACTAATGGATAATTTTATTTTATTAAAGTCCACAAGGACTATGACCTAAAATTATTAGGGTCATGTTTTAAAGCTCAAACCATAAGTCAAAAGACTTAGGTCGAGGGCATGGGAAATAAAAATTCTTAATTTTAATATCAAACCCTAAGCCATAAAATTGGGTCAATGGTAAAGTTAATAGGGTAAGTCGAGTTACCCAACCATGAGTATGTTGGTTAACTTTGACAAGTGATGATTAGGTTTCATTTGTCATTTGGAAGGCTCTCAATGTGTTTCATGGTAGTTTGCATAGAGATGGCAAGCATGCATGAAGAGGAGGGATTTTTGGAATGGAAACTTTGTGTTAGATAAGTGGTGTATCATTGTTGAGTTGCACATCAAATATAGAGGATCTGGAGTGGGAGTTTCACCTGACAAGAATCACGATCTTGTTGAATAGAACTATCATTGCCAAGGATGGATAAAAAGGTTCGTAACAAAGAAGATGGGGATGATAAGGAGAACAAGGAAGGACTAGTGAAAGGAGAAGATAGAATGGAAGAATGAGTATGTGCAGGCAAAAAATCCTTCATGGTATCATATTGTATCATAAAACAAGTAAATGATTTGTCTTAAGGTGAAATATTTCATTGGGTGTATGCATTCACTAAAATGAACAATGTAAGAGGTTTGGAAGTAATGTTTCCAAAATAGACATAACAATTGTTTATGAATGGCACTTGGTTAAGGATACCTGGTAGGGTTAGATAATGTAATATACCAACCCATAGACAACCATGGGTAAATTGAAAAGGTGCAAAGGACTTGGTGGATTACACAGTTGTTTAAAAAAAATTAACTTGCCTTTTTGATTTTTCATATTTTGGTTCAACCCTGGTTTTGGATATTTTTGGTTTTTGGAGTTTGTTTGATATGACTGTCATTGCCATAAACCCTGCTTAGCTTGATTATGGACTGCTGAGTCTTGAAAGCCTTAGGTGGATGGTCATCACTACATCACTATCATGGTTTGGTTGGGTGCTATATTTTTCTGGCTAGGTTTCTAATTCCATCTCCAACCAATAGTTGGGGTGGATAGTGAATCCTATCTATGCTTGGGATTATCTCAAGCATGTGGATGGTTTTGTACTTGCAAGATCTTCTTTGTGGAAAACTTCTATGCAAAAGACTTCATGTTCTTGAGGTTCTATGGGCAAAAATGTTTGATTATGTTTCTATGAAACTATGTATTCATTTGGAACAAACCTTGCATTGAAGGTTATGTTGTTTACTGATCTGGTGTATGCCATTAAAATCTTGTATGAATGCAATGACAAATAAATAAGATTTATTTGCAGTACCTTGTGAGGGTCTGAACCGTGCAGGGTATGCATTGAATTGTTGAAATGTATTGGTATTGTTCTTTATTCAGTTTTAAATAAACAAGTTGTAGGATTTGTAAATGAACTTCAGGAATCCAGACCATTCTTGTAACTATTGAGGATGTTTACATTGAGTAAACTTCGTAATAATAATATGTTGTGTGCATTTCTTGATGTTTTATAATATCGTATTATGCTTTAAATTTAATGCAAGATTGAATAATGAAGTTTATAACATGTAATTTGTATCAGTTATGTACAATTGGGTTTTATATATGATTGTATTTTTGATATTGTATAATGATCACCTTCTTGTCTAAATATAAATAATTATTATGATGAGACATAATAATTAAGACTAACAATAATTAATAATACCTTTATAATGATATAAATGAATATACATCGATGTTTGGCCACTGAAATGATATGCAAGTTAACATTAAACATGAATTTTTTTATGATTTTCCATTCATTTATAGTAGTTATGTATGACCATTGTGTGATCATAAAAAGAATGTTGCTTAATTTATATTAGTTTTTGATACATAATTATTGTAATTCAAATTATGAATTATGAGTACCATGGGTAGCAAATGGATTATTCTATTCTCTTTGTAGTTGTTACTTGGAATACGTTTGTTATAATATTGATTCGATTATTGCATTAGCTATGGAATGATAACATTTAATTATAGAATCCAATGTCTTTTTTGAGGTCATGATAAGTTGTCATTATAGTTGAAATGACTATGCATGGATTTATTCTTAATGTGCATCATGGGAGTGACTCGTATGATTGTCATTTTTAATATTATTATATTAATGATTAGTTGTGTCAAAACAATACACGACAGAAGTATGTAAGTGAATTGGGGATTGAAGTTATTACGTCATGGGTATACAATAATATGGTAATTTGTGTTTATTTGTAAAGTCCTTTGGGTTTTTTGTGCCGTAGTGTTAAAAGAAAAACAACATGGAAAAGATTGGTTTGTGTTCATAATAGTTATTTGGTGTATAAATATTTATGTAGGCTTCTGAGAATATATTTATTTATATAGAAATATGTGTATATCTATATATATATATATATTTGTATTGTGAAATATATGGATATCTATATATATATGTATATATAAGTACACTATTTGCTTAAGTTTTATAATACGGTTTGAGAAATGTGATATAAATCCATTTGAAATATAAAGTAAAAATAAATCCCATTACTAAAAGATTTTGTTATTTTATTATATTTTTTATTTACGAGAATGGAAATTGCTTCAATACAATTTTAATTATAATTTCAGCTCCTAACTATTACGTAGAATGTTTGGGTCATGTAAACTGAATATGAAGTACAAATAATGTGGAGATCATAATGTGGTTGTATGTGCCTTTATGAATTCGTAAACTTATTCAAAAAGACTAACACATACAAACATTAAATTATGTTTGCATAATTTCCAAACCAAATCTTATTCTATTTAAATATCAATACATGTATATTTATGTATGTATATGTGAAAACCTACATATAAATAAATATATAGGTATGCTTAAAGGTAATCCTATGTGCTTAAATGGATCAAATACATTTGGTGTAAATAATGGTGTAAATGTCTTAAATGGTAGAATTGAAATCGATGTAAATTAATTAAGGGATTCTCATGTTTATAACTCTTATCTCTTGCATACAAGTATAAAATAAGATACAGATGAAAGCGAGGATCCCATGCTATTATCATAAATGTGAACTATTCTTTGAATAATGTTAATCGAAAGTAGAAATAATAATGAGGCTAAATAATAGTTACGGGTATGCTTGTTACTTATTTAAAGAGGACTTCAATCTACATTTGTTGCATTGGATGGGCCTCTTAATGGTTGGTGTTAATGTTATCATGTAATGACTTGATAGGGTAAATTAGATTATAGATATGAATGAAAACTATTTAAGTGTTTTGGGCACAGATATTGATGGGTTCTACTCATATTTATTTTATAGTGAGGTTACGATTTTATTTTTAGTATGCAGATCTATTAATGATTTACAATCAAACTCATGTTTAGATTTAAGTCTCAAAGATCCTGGTTGGTATGAGACTAGTACTTCGAGCGTGGATGGTTATTGAGATTAGTTAAATCAATTAGTCATTTCCATACTTTTTACATCAATTGTAGGGAATTAGTCTAATTATGAATGAGTTTATTAGGTTGTATACTTGAATTACCTAGGGTATATTGAAGGTCTAGAATTCATGTGGACTCGTTAATGTTTTCCAAAACTTGCCTTTAACATTGAATTTAAAATTTAAAATCGCCTGATACTTTGTAGATTAATTTGCATCTGAATAATGTTATGTATGTTGTTGTATAGACACGTTGAATCTGGTTATTAAATCAAATTGTTTCAATCCTGGAACTGGTTTCTATTGGCAATTATTATATAATGTGGGCATAATCACTATTTTCTATGTTATTTTTTTGTGGAAAAGTGGAGATGATGATAGCTAGTATTAGAGCCTTTGTTAGGCTAAATCAGAGAAACTTTGTGAAAATATGGTTTAATAATGCATGTATAATGTGTTAAGATGGTTAGAATTAGAGAAACTTGAAACCCTATGAATGTTGGTAGTGATCTAGTTGACAATCATGGAATAGATCAACATGATCATGCTTACGTAGAAGTGAAACAAAGTGGTAGCCATACAACCAATCAGGATAATCCTAAAAAACAAGTTATTGAGGAACAAAATATTGTACTGCATGATATTCTAGGTGCATTACATGAAATTTAGGGAAAAATGGAAGGTTTAGGCCAAAGATTAACTCACCTAAATTTTTTTGAAGAGGGAGGGCAGGAAGATATGCTTCATAATGAGCATCCACTGCAACATGAGGTTGTCCATCATTAATGAGCTAAATAAGCCTCCTCCCTCCACATATTCTAGTGAAACCACATGTGATGTCATTGAGACATGGATGATTAACTTGCAAAATTATTTCACACTACATAATATGAGTTCCAACATCAAATCATGCATCAGAGATTACTAATTGGTATGTGATGCAGCCTTGTGGTGGAACCATTTATGTGCACTAAAAGGATACAATTACATGAATTTTATGTGTAATTTTTTTGAGAAGCATTTAAGAAAAAGGTATCTGAATAATATCTACAAACAAAAAAAATCAAAGAGTTTTAGCTAATAAAATAAGGAAGTATGTTAGCATCCAAGGATGATAAAAAGTTTCTAAGACTCTTATGTCATGCCCATTACATGCAGGATGAAGAAACTAAAGCAACCAAGTTTAAACTAGGGTTAAATGAGATACTCATGCAAAATATAAACATGACTAACCCAAAAACCTTAGTTTCTACCTTGAAATCAACACATCATGTTGAAGAAAAAGAGAAGTCTCACCAAAAGGCAAGACAAGAGTTTCAAAATAAAAAGTATCAAGGAAAGTTTAAGTCATCAACACCTCCAATAAGTAGTAATTTCAAGAAGAATGACTCCAAATTTTTTTTTGGAGAGAGTTATAATTCTGGAAATAAATTTTATAATAAAAAGGGATCCAATTCACATTCTTTTGTAAAGAAGGAATCTGGAAACAACAAACAACAAAACTTCTATGGGCCAGCCATAGGAAAAAACACCATTCCACTCTCTACTAAGACTATTGTAACTTAATCAAAATGTGGTGACAACCATTACTATAAAGACTATCCTAATATGAAGGACAATCACAAGGTCTACGCAATTATAGATAATAAAAATGTTGAATTTTAATCAACACCTATTGAGAGAAGAGGTATAATTTCTATATTTTCTTTCTCTACTCTAATTGATTTAGGAGAAAGCTTTATTTCTCTTTTTAATGCTTTGAAATGTAAAATCAAACCAACTAGACTTAGAGAAGGATGGAAAGTAGAGTTTAGCACTAGGAAGAAGGTAGATATAAATGAATGTTTAGAACAAGTTGAGCTGAATCTGATCAATTTTAAGACTTGTGTAAATTTATTCCTTGATCCCTTATGATCTTATGATATTATCCTAGGCATGTATTGGTTATAAGCACATCAAGTCAAGTTGAATTGTTTAAATAAAAGAGTTCAATCCTTGGATGATGAGGGAAATTCTATAGTTATTCAAGGAATCAACAATCTTTCCACTCCATGAATCCTCCTAGCTATACAAATTAGAAAATTTGTTAGAAAGGGGTGTCAATTGTATTCTCTCAAATTGAATGAGATATCTGAGGTAAAAACCATGATACTCCAAGATTACCCAATTTTAGAATAATTTGTATATGTTTTTTTGGAAGAACTTGTAGGTTTGTCTCCAAAAAGGATACTTGATTTTGAAATAGATGTAATGCTTGGTACAACAACTACATTTAAGGCACCTCACCAGATGAATATCATTGATTTAAGACAGCTTAAAGTACAAATTCAAGATTTTATAGACAAGGGAATGATACATAATAGTGTGTCACCCTAGGGAGCTCCAGTAATGTTGATTAATAATAAGGATGGGACACTCAAATTGTGCATTGACTACAAAATACTCAAAAAGGTCACAATCAATAATAAGTATCATATTCCTCGTATATATGACCTCTTTTTCACATGAAAGGAGCTTATATATTTTCAAAGATATATTTTCAATTGGGATATCATCAATTCAATAGCAAAGATGAATATGTCCATAAGACTACATTTAGAACTATATATGGACATTATGAATTCATCTTCAGGCTATTTGGACCAACAAATGTTCGTGCACCATTTATGAATTTAATGAACAGTGTGTTTCAATATTTTCTTAACAAGTTTGTGTTGGTGTTTTTAGATAACATTCTAATCTATTCCAAGAATGAAAAAGATCATGATCAATACTTAAGGCTGGTGTTATAATGTTTAAGGAAGCATAAGCTATATGAAAAGTTATCTACATGCTCTTTCTTTCAATTTAAAATTTGCTACTTACGACATGTGATTTTCAAAGGACTTAAGGTAAATCCTACAAAGATTTCTAATGAGTGGCCAAATCCTAAAAAGGTACATGAGGTGAGAATCTTCATGGGGATTACTAGGTATTATCCAAGGTTTGTGCAAGACTTTTCAAAGACTGCTCACCTCATAAATTATTTACAAAGGAAGGAGAAGAAATTTGATTAGTCTCCTAAGTGTGAAGAATCATTTTAAGAGCTAAAACATCTGTTGACCACAACTCCTATTTTGACTATCCCAGATCTAAATGGAAATTTTGAAATATGGGATGATGCATGCAAGGTGGGAATCAAAGATATTTGATTCAAGATGGTAAGGTAGTTGCCTATGAGTCCATAAAACTCAAAACCCATAAGTATAAACACCCCACTCATGATTTATAATTAGATATTTTAATTCATGTCTTAAATCAATGGAAACATTTTATGTTAGGAAATTACTTTAAGATTAAATCAGACCATCATAACCTTGTGCACTTGTTTATTTAGTATGAGTTAAATATAAGGAAAATGAGAAGGATGGAATTTATCAGTAACTTTGATATTAATATTGATTATGTAAAAAGAAAATAAAATAGATTGGATGATGTATTCAGTAGGTGAACCTACATTACTTCCTTCTTTGTTCTATATTTTGATTTTAAAAACTTTGTGCTTACATAGTAGAAATCTGATTCAGAGTACCTTAAAATCTATGCTAAAATAAAAATAAAAAGTTCTAATTATACTTTTTTAGTTGATTCAGATGGTATTTTAAGACATAAAGGCATATTTATTGTTCTAATTTTAGGAAATTTGAGAGAACAAGTTCTAAATAAAGTACATATAACACCTCATTATGCACATCTAGTTGTCAATAAATTGATACAAGAGCTAAAAGAGTTATATTTATGGTTGAGGCTAAAGAAATATGTGGCTACTTATGTATCCAAGTGATTGGAATTGCAATGTGTGAAGGCTGAGTATGGTCATCTTGGAGGCTTAATTTATCCTCATGCCATTTCAAAAAGTAAATTTGGATTTCATCATAAGATTACCTAAATCTCATAATATACATGGTTCAATATTAGTTGTGATTGACAAGTTCATTAAAGTGGCTCACTTTATTGGTGGAAACATCATTGATGATGATGCCATCTTTACCAAAATATCTATGAGTGAAGTGGTACATCTTCATGGTGTACCCAAAGTGATCATCTCAGATAGAGATAAGCTATTCACTTCTCTATTTTGTCAAACTATGATGGCTTATTTTAGTAAAAATTTGAATTTTATTTCAGCTTATCATCTAGAAATAGATGGATAGACTAAAATTTTAAATATGATTATTGAAGACATGTTTTGAATGTATGTCATGGATCAACAATACAAGTGGGAATATTTATTACACTCGGTAGAGTTTGCTTATAATAACACATACCATTTAGTAATCAATATGGAAACATTTAAGGCCTTATATGGGATAAAATATAGAACTCTTTTGGGTTAGAGTAGCTTGTAAAATCATGTGTTTTCTAATCTAAAAGGTCTTGTAGGATTATGATGAATAAATGGTTGTTATAAGAGAAAGATTGAAACCTTCCTCTAATCGATAGAAAAGCTATGAAAATATGAAAAGATCGTATAGAGAATTTGAAGTTTCAAAAAAAGTATTTCTAAGATTAAGACCTCATAAAATATTGATTAAGTTTGGAAAAGCTACTAAATTAACACCACACTGTGTTGGATATTTTGACATAGTGGAAAAGATCAACCTAGTGGCATATTATCTTGCTCTTCGTCCTTCTCTATCTAGAATCCATGATGTTTTTCATGTAGCATTATTAAGGAAATATGTTTCATATCCTAAATATGTTTTAAATTGAGATAATATTTAGGTGGAATGTAAGGAAACAAGCCAATTAGAGCCTATCAAGATTTTATCTCAATGCAACATTGGGCTACAAAAAGGGAAACTGCAACAAGTTTTGATCCAATGGGATCAAATGGGAGAAAGGAGTGTTACCTAGGAAGATGAAAATATTTTTCATAAGCATTATTTACATTTATTTTAAGGCCCTAAGGATGATTCCATTCCTAAAGGAGGGTGTATGTCATGACCACACCTGTCTAGCACATGGACTTTGACTGATTATCAGAACTATTTTAACATTCTTATGTTATGTGCACATTTATTGAAGACATTTTATGATTTTTAGAACATTATTTATTGGTTTAAATTAAAATTTAATCATTCATGTAGTATTTAATATTACTATATGATATTATTTAGTGTTGTTTATTATGACCAAATACTATTGATGTCTATGTGGCTTGATTGCAAGTACATAATAAGGTAAACCATAATGGTGATGCAGTAGTGTAGGTTGGATTTGGAAGTTGTGTGTTTGGTGGAAAGGGTATGTTACAAAGGTAAACCATAATGGTGATGCAGTAGTGTCCAAATATCTGATTTTAGCCTTTATCCTGGTCATTATTTAATTTAAGTCACATTGTTTAGTTTTGAGTTCAGTCATTGGCTATATGATTTTTATCATCAATTGTATTTTGTTTTCTTTATGATTAACTAAGAAATCAACCAAAAAATTTGATGTGAATTTGGTTCATTCCAACATTGAAGGTGCACTCTAAAATCATAATATAGTGAGCATTAGGATGCAACTCAAAGTTTGTGAGACCTTGGATGAAATCCGGAATCATTGATTAAAGATTAATTTAGGTCTATACACAAAAACCATAATGAGATATCAGGAATGGGTAAGCCCAACACCATGTTTAATGATTTCATCATAAGATTGAGATAATGCATTTATTCATATGGTTTCCAACAAAAACTAATGGATAAATTTGTGTTATTAAATTCCATAAGGGACTAGGACATAAACTTATTAGGGTCATATTTTAAAGCTCAAACCATAAGTCAAAAGACTTAAGGGCATGATAAGTAAAAGTTATTAATTTTAATATCAAACCCTAAGTCATAAACTTGAGTAGATGGTAAGGTTAATAGGGTAAGTCGAGTTACCCAGCCATAAGTATGTTGCTTAACTTTGGCAAGTGATGATTATAGTTTCATTTGTCATTTCAAAGGCTCTTGATGAGTTGCATGGCATCCTGCATGGATATGGGAAGCATGTAAAAATATTTGGGAGTTTTTGAATGAAAAATCAAAGTTAAATAAGTGGTGTATCATTGTTGAAATGTGTATGAAATATAAAGGAGCTAGAGTGGGAGTTCCACTTGGTACGACTCATGATTCTACCGAGTGGAACTGTCACTACCAACGATGGATAAATATGTTCATAACAAGGAAGAGAGTGGGAAAATAAGGAGAAAAAGGAAGGAAAGTGAAGGTATAAGAAAGAAAGGAAAAGGGAGTATGTGCAGGGCAAAAACCCTTCTTGGTATCACATTGCATCATAAAATAAGTAAATGATTATTTTTAAGATGAAATATTGCATTAGGTGCATGAAATCACATAAATGAACAATGTAAGAGGTCTAGAAGTAATGTTTCCTGAATAGACCTATAAATTATTTGTGAATTTCACTTGGTCAAGGATACTCAGTATAGTTAGATCATGCAGTATACCTACCCATAGATGGCAATGGATAAAATGAAAAGGTATAATGGATTTAGTGGGATACTCAATTGTTTAAAAAACATTAACCTAGATTTATGAAACTTCATATTTTGGTTCAACCTTGGTTTTGGTTATTTTTGGTTTTTGGAGTTTGTTTTATTTGATTGTCATTACCATAAACCTTGCTTATCTTGAGTATGGACTATTGAGTTTTGAAATCCTTAGGTGGATGGTCATTATTGCATCACTATCATGGTTTAGTTAGGTGATATTTTTTGTGTCCAGGTTTTGGCTTCCATCTCCAACCGATGGTTGGTGTGGATAGGGAATACTATCTATGATTGGGATTATCTCCTATTATTATATTAACTATGTACTAGTAACACTTAATTGTAGAATCCAATGTCATTATTGATGTCATGATTGGATAAATATACTTACACCCTACTAAAATTTTATAAGTTATCATTATAGTTGCAATGACTATACATGGATTTATTATTAACTCATATTTATATTTTGCATCATGGGAGTGATTTGTATGATTTCCATTTTCAATATTATTGTATTAATGATTACTTGTGTCAAAATAATACATGCCAGAAGTATGTAAGTGAATTAGGGATTGAAGATAATATGTCATGGGTATAAAATAATATAGTTATTTGTGTTATTTGTAGAGTCCTTTGGGGTTTTTATGCCATGGTGTTAAATAACAATAATATATAAAAAATTGGTTTATGTTCACAATAGTTATTTGGTGTAAAACTATTTATGTAGTTTTTTTAGAATGCGTACGCGCGCGCGCGCGCACACACACACACACACGTACGTAAAACATTTACTTAAGATTCATAATAGGGTTTAATAAATGTGATACAAATACATTTTAAATATAAAGTAAAAAATAAATCCCATTACTAAAATATGTTATCTTATTATGTTTCTCATTTATGAGAATGTAAATTGCTTCAATAAAATTTTAGTTACAATTGTAGCTCCTAACTGTTACTTAGAATTTTTGAGTTATTTAAATTGAAAATGAAGCACAAATAACATGGAGATCATAATGTGATTGTATGTGCCTTTGTGAATTCATAAATTTATTCAAAGAGAATAATGCATACAAATGTTGAACTATGTTCATATAATTTCCAAACTAGATGTTATTCCATTTGTATATCAGTACATATATATTTATGTGTGTGAGAACCTAAAAATAAATAAATATACATGTATGATTAAAGGTAATCATATGTGCTTAAATGGATCAAATACATTTGGTGTAAAGAATGGTGTAAATATCTTCAATGGTAGAATTGGAATCGGTGTAAATTAATTAAGAGATTCACATGTTTATAACTCTTATCTCTTGTATACAATCATAAAATAAGATAATGATACAAGCAAGGATCTTGTGCTATTATGATAATCATGAACTATTCTCCAAATATTGTTAATCAGAAGTAGATATGATCATGAGGATATATGATAGTTACGGGTATGCTTGTTACTTATTTAAAGAGGACTTTAATTTATTTGTTATATTGGATGAACATGTTAATGGTTGGTGTTAATGTTATCATTTAATGACCTATTAGGGTATATTTATGAGAGATATAACTAGAAACCATCCAAGTGTCTTGGGCATGGATACTGATGGGTTGCACTCATATTCCTTCTATTGTGAGCTTATGATGTTATCTCCAGTGTGTAGATATGTTAATGATTTTTAGTCAGACTCATGTTTAGATTTAAGTCTCAAGGATCTTGAGTTGTATGATACTAATACCTTGATCTTGGATGGTTATTGGGATTGGTTAAATCAATCACTCCTTTCCATAATTGTTGCATCAATCATAGGGAATTATTGTAATTATTAAGGATTTTATTATGCTGTGTACTTGAATTCCCTAGGGTATATTGAAGGTCTAGACTTCATGTGGACTCATTAGTGTTTTATAAAACTTGACAATAACATGGAGTTTAAAATTGAAAATATACTGATCCTTTGTATATTAATTTATATTTGAAATGCTTTTATGTATGCTATTGTATAGACATATTAAATTTGGTTATTGAATCATTTTGTTTTGATCCTAGAACTAGTTTCATTAGAAATTGTTATATAATGTGGGAATAATCACTATTTTTCTAAGTTTTAAATTTCTTGTGAAATTAGAGGTTATGACATATTCATCAGCATTATTCATTATCCACTATTCATCACACATCATATTAGTTAATTAAATCAATGTTAATTAGTTAACCCATCCATCACAACAAAATCCATAGAATGATAAA